>JASVEL010008458.1:0-163818 GCA_032618575.1 Nicotiana noctiflora | reverse complement strand
AGCCTTGTTGTCGCAATATAACAAAAGCTTCCATGCCTCATACAATCTCAATTCATCCATTAACTTTTGTAGCCAAATCAGTTCACAAACACCCTGGCCATTGCTCTATATTTTGCTTCTGCACTGGTTCTAGCAACAACATTTTGTTTCTTGCTTCTCCAAGTAACTACATTCCCTCCCACGAATGTACAGTCACCAGATGTGGATCTTCTATCATCTAGAGATCCATCCCAATCCGCATCTGTGAAGGCTTCTATCCGGAGGTGACCATGTTTAGAGAAAAGTAGACCCTTTCCTGGTGCAGACTTCAGATACCGCAAAATGTGAAAGACAACTTGCATATGAGGATTTCTTGGATCGTGCATGAACTGACTCACCAAGCTAACTGAATATGCTATATCCGGCCTAGTGTGAGAGAGATAAATAAGTTTTCTAACCAACCTCTGATATCTTTCCTTATTAATTGACTTTCCAACCCCAGTTTGTAACTTGTAATTACTTTCAATGCGAGATTCTGCTGGTTTGCAACCTGTCATACCAATTTCTTTCAAGAGATCTAGGATGTATTTCCTTTGAGAAATAAATATTCCTCTTTTTGATCTAGCAACCTCAATTCCCAAGAAGTATTGCAACTTCCCTAGATCTTTGATCTCGAATTCCTGGGCTAACAACTTCTTCAATCGGGTTAATTCCTCTTTGTCATCTCCTTCCATTACTATGTCCTCAACATAAACCATGAGAAGAGTGAGTTTACCACTTTGATGTTTAATAGAGTGTGATCAGCATTGCTTTGTTGGTAACAAAAGGAGATCATTGCTTTGCAGAATCTGTCAAACCAGGCTTTAGGAGATTGCACACTTTTCCTTGACTTTGTTCAGTATCAAATCTAGGAGGAATCTCCATATACACACCTCTTCTTCTAAGTCGCCACGAAGAAATGCATTTTTCACATCAAACTGTTGTAAGTCCCAATCAAGATTAACTGCACAAGACAAAAGTATTCTAATAGTGTTCATTTTTGCAACAGAGACAAATGTCTCCTGATAATCCACTCCATAAGTGTGAACCCCTTAGCCACCAGTCTTGCTTTGAACCTTTCAGTCGAACCATCAGCTTTGTGCTTCACAGTAAAGACCCATTTGCAGCCAACCAATTTCTTATTTAGTGGTGAAATGACAAGATCCCAAGTCTCATTCTTTGACAAGGCCTCATTTCTTCAATCATAACTTGCTTCCATTTAGAATCTGCAAAAGCTTCCCCCCAATTGTGGGGAATAGACACAGAAGAAATAGACAATGCAAAAGCTCTATAGGAAGGAGATAAGGAATTATAGGAGACAAAGTTAGATAAAGGATGTTTGGTGCAAAATCTGACTCCTTTTCTGTAGCAATAGGTACATCTAACTCACTAGGAAATGTAGATAACTCACCAGTAGAAGAGGTTTCAACAACAGAAGAGGGATGAGCTTCGGTAGATTGCACGATGACTTCTTCAGCTCTTTTTTTTCTTGAATAAGTCATCAAATCAGGTTTATCCAAACGCCCAATAGTCTCCCCCTTAATTCTTTCTTCAATTTCACATTCTCCTGTCTTAGTGGCTTCAATAGTGGGAATCATTTCAACAGTGGAATCATCTCTTCATTCTTATAGCTCTCCCTCTAAAGAGGTGATGGTGTTTTATTGTAATAAGGCTCAGATTCTCGAAAGGTAACATCCATGCTGACGAAGGATTTCCTAGAAGCATTTATACCCTTTATGTGTTGGAGAATACCCAATAAAGACACATTTAATAGCTCTAGGATCAAGTTTTCTCGAACTCCTAGTGTGAACAAAGCAAACACAACCAAACACCTTCGGAGGAACAATGTAATCATTCTTACTCTTCACAGCTTCTAAAGGACTCTGAAAATTGAGGTTTTTAAATAGCATTCTATTGGTAAGGTAGGTGGCTACTAGAATGGCATCCCCTAGTAAGATTTTGGTAAATTCATAGTAAACATTAGAGATCATGCCACTTCTAGCAAATGCCTGTTTTTCCTTTCAGCAACCCCATTCTGTGCGCACTAGTATAAGGACGACTAGTTTGATGGATTATCCCAAAAGACTCCAAATACGCACCAAAATCTTTACACGTATATTCTGTGCCATTGTCAGTTCGCAAGATTTTTATCTTAACCTCAAATTGGGTGCAAATCATCTTATGATACGACTGAAAACAGGAGAAGACTTCATTTTTGCCTTTAACAAATATACCCAAGTCATCCTAGTGCAACAATCAATAAAAGTAACAAACTATCGACTACCAGACAAGGAAACTGTTTGTGTGGGACCCCATACATCAGAGTGAATAGTTGAAAAAGGGAGAGTATTTTTATTGTCACTTAAAGGATAAGAGTTTCTAGTGTGCTTGGCATATTCACAAGCATCACAAGACAAAGATTCTAGTTTGTTCTAGAAAACAAACTAGGATATAATTTCTTTAGAACAAAAAAGGATGGGTGTCCCAACCGTCTATGCCACTGTATTATTTCTTGGTTGACGTTCTTATTTCCTCCAAAAAAAAGCTTGACCAAAGGGTGAGTTCCATCAATCCAATATAAGTCATCATGCAATCTACCACTACCAATCCTCTTCCTTGTTTGAAGATCCTGAACACACAATAATCAGGAAAGAACTCGACACTACATATTTAGTTGTTTGGTGATGGCTTTAACAAATAACAAGTTAACGGGAAACTCAGGGACATGAAGAACGTCAGGTGTACAGATAACAGAACCTGTTCAAGAGACAGGAGTTAGAGAGCCATTGGCTATTCTGACATAGTCCCCTTTGGGACTAGGAAAGTAGTTTTGAAAGCCTTTAGAGGAGCCTGTCATGTCACGTGTCTATTCGCACCAGAATCAATAATCCAAGAATTAAGATGGGCGTTAAAGGCAATACCTGACTGCACATAGAGGAGCCTTGCCTCCACGACCTCTAGTTGGTCTACCATGCAGTCTCCAGTAGGTCTCTTTTGTATGTCTTGACTTTCCACAATAGTCACCGCCGTACTAGTGCTAAAATCTTGAGAAATTTGCGCAATAACAGGGTGATTTGAAGATGCTCGACCAACTTTTCGGTCAAAAACCACAATATATTTCAAACTACCCTGCCAGTAAGCAAACTCATCACACAAATTTTTCAATGGGTAGTAAACTCCACAAAACTACATGGAGAACCAGTATATACAACACCACAAGCCCCAGGAGTTTTTGTGGCACAAAATTTTGACCATGGGAAACACGGAAACTCAAATAAGACATGCGCTGATTTGGCCATGTAAACGTGAGTGCCTTAAATGCCTTACCGTGTAATCCAAATAAAGAACTAGCTATGGGTTTGGTTGGAATAGACCTACTAGGAAAAACTTGGGAATTTCCTAGAAATTTCACATTCTCTATTCTTTCCAATGTTACATAAATGGAACATTTGGAAGCAACATCCGAAGATGTCATTGGAGATGATAGAGACATGGTGAGACATGGCACAAAAGAGGGGAAATTTGTTCCCACAACACCATTCCCTTCATGGTTAAAATCCATCCAACTCGATAGTTTAAAGCGAGCAACAATTGTCCTAGTTGAACCAATATCCAACAAAAACCGTGGCGATTGCCTCAAGGTACTTATGTCACGATGTTTGGAAAGATTCCAATTACCACCGGAGACGAAACAATGAAGACCGCCAGATGCCATCAATGGAGCCATACAATAAAATTTTAAAACTATATCACCCCTCCAAGCACTAGCCATTTCAAAGAATGAAGTACCATAGGACGCACATGCAAAGTTTCCAGCACCAAATAGAGAGGAAGGATCAATAGGCACACACCATTGCTTGGTAACTTCATCAGCTACACTTAGCTCAACACATGCTATGGGTTTTTTTTGCACTACAGTTTTCGGATTTAACATTGAATCCGTAAACCCAAAGCAATAACCAATAGCCATGCCCATCACATTACATTCTTTTAAACGAAAGCTATTTGTCACCTCCAAGCTACCAGAAAAGGTTCCCTGGAATGGCGTCAAACAGATAACAAGCACGCGACCCAAATCAAATGCACCGTGGAAAGGGTAATGATGTCCCAAATCCATGGGTTTCACAATGAAACTCCGTGGGGTAGAATCTTGCTCGTTGGCAAAAATTTCATTTGCCACTACTCGAACTCCAGCCAATATCCAACCAGCAGTTCCAGGTGAACAATCCTCATCCACCTCGCTAGCACAACAGATGTTTATTGCCTATTGTCCACCCTCATCCATCCTCATCCTCATACACACAAGCTAGCACAACAGAACTAGAACGAGTCAATCTATATGACATCTCCACCTCCAGCTCTATTGTGCCTGCAACTAGGCGCCCCATTAGATCAGAACCTAATGTAGGATTCTTCCAGAAAAGATCAACAATGGAAACAACTTGTAAAATAGAACCAGGAACCACTTCATGTATTGCCTGACTGACAACATATGTACCAACCTCCAACGGTAACGTGGGTTTCGGAAAATAAGGAACCAAAGCATCAACAACAGAATCTGCAAAAGTTTTCATCTCAAAAGCAGAAGCTTGTGGAGTCCCAGCACGGACACCACCAAATCCTTTTATACCAGAAGATGAAGGAGGTGCCTCCTTTTTTGGTAAAATGGGCTTCGGAATGTAAGTTTGATTCCGCGTCCAACACGCAGAGAACCAGTACGTTCCAAAAGAGGTAATTTTCCCGTGAAGTTGGGTAATTCCGTCTTCACTGGGAGAACTGGTTTAAAGCAACCAGAAGGTCCAGGAACAACTTCCGCTTTTGCCGTGGAAACTATCTCATTCCAAGTCTTAGTAACCGAAGCAAAAGGCTTAAACTCAGATCGATGCTCAACAAAAGCATTATGGGTTATACGACAAAGAGGAACCCCTGTTGTATAATATAAGTTAGGAAAACAAATATCTAAAACTGGACGTTTGAGTGATTCATGACTAAGAGGTAAAACCCAACGAGGCATTGTAAGAGCTGATGTAGCTCCTCTGCCAAGGTGTATCATGCCACCAACTATGAAAGATTGTTTCACATCATCATTCATTGAATCACGCAGGCACACAATTGCACCAACGTCCTTATCACCGGGCACATAACTTTGACACTTAACTCATACAAAACAATCTCAGAGTCCTTGTACTCAGCTTCCAATAAATTATCAACATTTTTCTCGGCTTCATAAGGAACACAAATCCGAGATACTTCATCAGAACCTCGAAAAACAACTTCCTGTTCAGAGACATTACGATTCTCACAAGTGACAAATTTTGATGTGAGAGAACGACTCCTAAAGGAGTTGGAAATGAGGTCCCAAAAACGACGCTCTCGAGCAGAAAAGACCATATTCTTACGAATATAATCCACAGATTGTGAAACTGCCCAAGAACCATCCAATTTAGCTAACTGCTTTGCAAGTTCAGTTGGGCTCATGTGCAATTGCTGAGCCGCACTAGCAACAATGTTTGCCTCCTCCGAATTCATGATGCCAGCAAAACGAGTTAAGAACCTTCTAAAAAGACCTCGCTAGATGAAATAAGCAACCGGACAATCGAGAATAGTGTATGAAAAAGAAATAGAAAGAAACAAAGAAGCGCTCTTAAGTTCTTCTACGACCCCCAAACAAGAAGACCAACCTTCCCGCCAAAGGATTCTGAGTAGCAAGCAAATAGAGTGCAACGACAGCAAGGAATACAAATGACAAAAAGATGATTGCCACGAGATCATACTCGTTCATCTGGATATATTATCAATTAAAATTCATCTTGAACAATAACCAAGACTAACCACCCCTGAACGCTGATTTCTGAGAGAAGCACTTTCCACAATAAATTGTGACAGCTGTGCGAAGGAGATTATTATTTTTTATTTGTATATCGAGAACACACTACACAAAGGGCGTGTAGTTGCCCATATTTACAAGAACTAAAACAAACTTCTAGTCCTTAGTCCTCTCGTAAGGATTCTAATACATCAAAAATAGATTCAGGTTCTTCTAAGACTTCTTGTTTACACCAAAAATAGAACAGGACAAGACATTTCATTTTCAATTTTTGGATGCTACTGGCCTTGTTCTCAAAACATCTGTGATTTATTTCTTCCCAAATTGTCCACCAAATGCAAGCAGGGATCATCCTCCGTCTCTCTTTCTCTCCAGAAGAGATACCCTTGTTGTTCCGGCATTCTAGTACCTCCGATATTCTTCTTGGCATAGTCCATCTGATGCCCATCCAACTATTGAATATCCTCCATAACTGAGTTGTCCAATTACAATGTAAATATAGATGATTTATTGTCTCTGCCTCTTGTCCGCATAAGTAATACTTGGAACAGAGTTGATAACCTCTCTTGATAAGGTTATCATGAGTCAACACTGCTTCTTTTGCCAATAACCATGTAAAGCATGCAACTTTGTGTGGAATCTTAACTTTCCATATCATCTTCCATCTTCCATGGCCAACACTCGATCTGATTATTTGAAAAATTGAACTCCTTGTAGGCAGATTTAACTGAAAACTTTCCTTGCCTATGCCCTTGCCATATCATGCAATCTTTTCTAGTTGAGATCCTTTTAAACTGCTCCAGAGTATTATCGAACTATGTTACTCTGCCAATCTCCCAATCCTTTAGAAGTCTTCTGAAGGTTAGGTTCCAACCTTGATTTACCCATACCTCTCCAACTGTTGCTGGTTGCTGCTTGCTGTTGATTTAGGGAAGGAATGTCTGGAAAAAAGTTGTTTCAAAGCTCCTTGTCCTAGCCAATTGTCTTCCCGGATATCTTCATTCCATCCCCAACTCTGACTCTGGACTTGATCATCATTTTAGGCCATAAATTTCTAATAGATCTCCAGAGACTGATCCAATATGGACTATTAATTGCTTTTGTTGTCCATTCTCCTTCCATCTCATATTTTTCTTTAATCACAAGTTTTCATAGTGGCTGATCTAATGCTGAAAATCTCCAGAGCCATTTCATCATCAAGCTTTGGTTCTGGACTTTCAAATTCTTGATCCCAAGACCTCCTTCCTTTTTGCTAGCTAAAAGAGACACCCATTTAAATAAATTTTTCTATTTTCACTCTTACCTTGCCATAAGAAGTTTCTTCGCAATGCATCTATCCTTTTCAATACATTTGCATGGAAGGGGAAAGAGAGATCATATAAGTAGGCATTGCATCAAGCACATAATTAATTAGAATTAATCTACTCCCCAAAGGTAGGTACTAATTTTTCCAATTTGCCAGCTTCTTCTCACACTTTTCTAACACCCCATTCCATATCCCCTTTGACTTACTCTTGGCCCCTAAAGGCATCCCCAAATAAACTGTTGGCAACTCCCCAATCCTTCCTCCAAGAATTCCAGCTAAGTTATGAATATCTTCCAGCTCATTAACGAGATATATAAAACTTGTGTTCTAATTAATGTGTAATCCAGATGCGGCTTCAAAGAGAATGAAGATCACCCTCAGCATCATTAGTTGGTTCTTATCAGCTTCACAAAAGACCAGTGTATCATCTGTATATTGAAGATGAGATATCACAAAATTGCTACCGACCCTGGAACTCACTTTGAAACTCCTAATCCAGTGCTGTCAAAGGCGAAAAGCGCAAAAAAGCTCTAAGGTCCATTAAGGCTTTAAGCGTAGAGCGAAATAAAGCGTGGGCTTTAATGATAAAAGGTACAATTGGAGAAAAAGTAAAAATATATGCAGTCCAAGGTCAATAATTATAAGTATGAATAACACGTACAAACAATAAAAATTGAAAAAGAATTACGATAAAATGGAATATCAATTGTTTAGTGTTGCCTTTTTAGGATTACATTCATTGACAAGGAAAAGTATGCTTTAGAGCCTTGATGCGACACTGAAGCGCCCTCAAAGCGAGGCGAAGCGCTCAACATGTTTTGAGCGTCGCTTTAGGGATTAAAAGTGCTTTAAGCGCGCCTTTGACAACACTGCGTAATTCTGTTTGTTTTTTATTTGAGCTATCTCTAAAATATGATTTAGACCTTTCATGGCAATGATAAAGAGGAAGGGGGACGAGGGATCCCATTGTCTCAAACCTCTTTGAGAAGGAAAGAAGGAGAGCCATTGCATAGTATTGAGAATTTGACCGTGCTGATACAAAATTTGACCCAATTAATCCATTTCTCTCCAAAGCCCATTTTCATTAGAGTACCTAGTAGGAACTTCCAATTTAAATGATCTTATGCCTTCTCAATATCCAATTTGCATAATATTTCAGGTTCTTTACTTTTGGTTGTTGTATCTACACATTCATTTGCTATTAAAATAGCATCCACAATTTGCCTTCTATGAAGGCCATCTGTTGTGTATCCACCAATTTATTCAACACCCTCTCGAGTCTCTCTGTTAGCAACTTTGAGATGATTTTGTAAAGCTACCAATAAGACTGATAGGCCTGAAGTCTCTTACCTCCAACGTTCTTAGGTATCAATGAGGTAGCATTGAAGCTTTTTAAATATTCCTTGAGCATGGAAATTTTGAACAGCCGCTACTACTTCATTGTGAATGGCGTCCCGGCAATGGCTAAAGAAAGCCATAGAGTAGCCATTTGTGCTTTATGCCCTGCACATGACTTAACAATTTCCCATATATCCTTTCACCAAATGGACTTTGCAACATTTGATTCTCCTTTGGGGTAATCATAGAGCAGTCCCTAAGATTAACTTGTGGTCTCCACACCTCTGATTCTGTATACAACTTCCGGTAGAAATGTTACTATTTCTCTTTTGATGTCTACAACGTTCTCCACAATAAAGAGCTCTGAATATTTGTCTCCAAGCCACCTCCTCTTGTTTAGCAATCTCCTCTAATTCCATTGATAAGGCTGTTTTTGTGTAGACTTCTTCCTCATTGAAGTTCCTTTGATCCTGTTACTCTTCCAATTCTGCAAGTTGATCGACAATATTTGTTTTTTGTAATTTCAGATTTCCTTTGAGTGGTTTTGCTCCATTTTGTAAGCTTCTCCTTCAAAGCTTTCAATTTAAAAGCTGAAATAAAATCAGGTCTCCCTTCACAGATAAAAGACTCCCGCCATCCTTTAATTCTATCTTGAAACCATCAGTTTGCGGCCACCAATTTTCAAACTTGAAATAAGACCTAGCAGGTTCCCAGTTTCCACATTGAAACATTAGGGGTGTATGATCAGATGTGATTCTATGAAGTGTAGTATGTTTGATGTTTCGGAATCCTTCATTCCAGTCCACTGAGATAAAAAACCTATCCAATCAAAAAGACCTCTAGCACCAGCCAACTTCCACCAAAAATTTTCTCTTTCTTTTCTATCGTTTGGAGCATACACACTAGATAAATGCCAAGTAAAATCTTGAGATTTACCAGATAATTTACAAGAAATTGAATAAGCACTAAAACTACTGACCTCCCCTTCCCAAATTTTGCTATCCCAAAGTACTACAATTCCCCTTCTAGTCTCACTAGCTTCCGTTGTGCAAACTTTCCCCATCTATTTGTCCAAAGCTCTTTAATAATTTCCCTTATATCCCCTTCTACCTTGGATTCTTCGAAGCAATTAACATCTGCTTTCCAGCTGTGAATCAAACTCTTGATCAACAATCTATTTTTCTGTATCGATTTAGCCCCCTCACATTCCATGAGACAATATTCACCTTCATTGATCATGAATAATAATACTCCCCCCTACTTCTGGTACCATCGCTCTTGAACTTGCTCCCAATATCTAGGTTCTTTACTTCTTTAGAAACTTTTCTTTTTGGAGTTTCTGTTATTTGCATGTAGGTTCTTTGTTTGCTTGCCTCTTCTCATCAATCTTTATCAATAACTCTAAAGCTTCTTTCTCGCATCCTCATAAATCCACTCCAAATTCTTTGCCATGCCGAATTATATTCTGATGAACCCATAGTGATGCTTTGAATACTGGATCCTTTTCTATCTCTACATGTTGTAAGTTCGTTGTGCATCTTCAGTTACCCAGCCCATTTCTTTGCTTCCTTCACATGTCTGCATGTTCTCTCCTTCTGGAGCTTCGAGAGAATTACCACATTCTTCAAAAACTGTCATGGAATTTTCTTCATTGGATCTATTTTGTTGTTCTCCATCCCCTTCTTTTTTTGAATCTTTTTTCTCTGTCTTTATCTCTAGTGTCTGTTACATTCTGCATCGCTAAAGAGACTGATGTCGTAGCAGCATGATTTGCATTTAACTCTTCCATAAAGGAATCGGGCCTGGGCTCATATTGGAGGCCCTCATGTGTTAAAAAATCTGGAAAGCTTTGGGCCAACAAATCTGGGCCCAAGGAGCTTTTTAACTGACTTAACTTCTGAATTGGGACCAATTCTTGACCTTTTCTCCCACGTGAGAAGCCACGTGTGGATTCCAAAATTTTGATTTGTGGAACAACTTGTATTTCTGCCATTATAGAAGAACCTGCATGCCCTGTCACATCTGTACTTAGAGCCCCCCTCCCTTGACACATACTCATCCTCTACAGCCCAGCCAGTGTTTTGGATAGCGCGCGGCGACAAATAGCGATGAGGCCCCGCTTCACTAAGGCGAGAGGCGCGCAGCGAAGCGCACGCCTTTTTGATGTGAGGCGACAATTTATACAAAAACATAAAATATTATATATGTATGACTAAATGCTCAATAACAATAATATATTAATAATTATATCATTCAAAAATTAAAGATTCAATAGATACTAGATGGTCATAGACTCATAATAGTTCATAAATTAAATAAATTAAAGATAAAGACTAATAGTCTAAACTCTAAAACTACCAACATCTATTCTTCTTCAAGATTTTCAAATTCTACAACTTCTTGACTGTTAGAATTATATTGGCTTTCATCTTCTTCCTCCTCGGACTCTTCATCAATTAGGGACAGGCACCTGCTTGAACTTGCTACCCCCTTTCCCTTGTAACTTGAAGAACTCGCTCTAAGTCCATAGATATTCTCCTCAACTCCAATGGCCATAGAAACAGTACCCCAATCAAGATCATCTCCTTCATACACTTGTTCATCTTCATGATTTTGGGGGGCTCCAGTTAACCATTCATTTGCCTCATCAAACTTGTCCAGCTTAATTGGATCAATGGTATCGCGAGCTTCATAACGTCGCCTCAATGTTCTATTGTATTTAATATACACTAGATCATTGAGACGCGATAGCTCAAGCCTATTCCTTTTCTTGGAGTGAATCTGCGCATAAGTTATTTAGATTAATTATAAATACTAATAATAATACAATATAGAATATATTAATATAATAAATCTACTTTTTAGTTCTTACATGCTCAAATACGCTCCCATCCAGATGCACTACAAGTTAGGCTTAATACTTTGATGGCAAACTTTTGCAAGTTTGGAGTTTGATGTCCAAATTGCTTCCACCATTCAACTATAGAAAATATTTTAAAAGTTAATAAGTATAAATCAAATAAATTAAATTAAAGTTATAAGGATATCTATATTAAAGTTAGTTACCTGGAGACCTTTTGTCTCTAGCTCTAATGGCAGCCGGTAAACCAAATAGGCCCTCTGCTTGTGAGTACTTGCCAAACTCCTCCCCAATTAGATCTATCGTCGCTGAATTAGGGATCAACTTTTCAAGACATGCATGGTATCCAACCCACACCTTTGAATCCAAAGTTTCATCTCTAGTGTTCTTGTAAAATAATCCCGGGTTCAGAAGATGGCCTGCTGCATGCAAAGGTCTATGGAGTTGATTGTTCCACCTGGCATCAATTATGTCAAAAACTTTTTCATATTTCTTAACATCTCCATCAAATGCCGTTGCAAATACTCTCTTTGGCTCTATCCATAGCTTCGTAAATATAGCCCATTGGTGGTTTTTTCTCCCCATCCACCATACGAAGCACCCTAATCAAAGGGCCACCAACTTTAAGAGCCCGAACAACATCATTCCAGAATGATGGAGCAATAAGAAGTTTGGCAATTTCTTCCCGCGCAGCTTCCTTTGCATATTTATTATCTTTCCAATCACTCGAAAGAACTAGCTTTCTCAAATTTTCCTTTTGCAAATAAAAACTATGCAAAGTTAGGAAAGCCGTTGCAAATCTGCAAAACCCGAGCCCCGGGCCCACATCTCGAAAAATCTCGAAACTCATATTTCCAGAATCCTCGTCTCGCCACGAGTCCGTACATATAAAATTTACCAAAATCGGAGTTCGATTGGCCTTTCAAAACCCAAATTTTCGTTTTCTATATCTAGACCACAATCCTTCACAATTTCTACCCAAATTCATGAAGATTGATGTTAATTCTACCATAAAATAATGTTTTTGAGTCAAGAAACTTACCTCCGATGAATACCCGATGATTTCACAGCGTTATCCCGTGATTTCTTCTCTCTAGGGCTCAAAAATGGTGTTTTGGGGTGTGAAACCCGCGAGCCCTCTGTTCTGCAATTAAACTCACTGTCTGGGAATTTAACTCTACGCGTTCGCGATGTCCTCACGCGAACGTGATGGTTTGCTCGATTACTTCATCGCGAACGCGACGCCCTATCACGCGTCCGCGAAGTTCAATTCTCCCAGCCGCCGGATTTCTTATACGCGAACGCGTCCATCCTTCACACGAACGCGAAGCTTCGTCCAACCTTGCCTACGCGAACGCGACAGCCTGATCGCGAACGCGATGCCTTAGCCAGCCCTGCCTTCGCGAACGCGACCTGGGCCACGCGAACGCGAAGGCTTAATGCCTGATGCACCAACCTGCAATTTACAGCAGACTTTTCATGTTCCAAAATGTCGGATAATGGTCCGGATTCATCCCGAGGCCCCGGGGACCCCAACGAAAACCACCAACATACTCCAAAGCACGATACGAACTTGTTCCAATAATAAAAACACCATCCTAAACATCAAAATCACCAATTACATACGGATTCAAGCCTAAGTTTCTTCAAAACTTTCAAACATAACATTCAATCCAAAACCCTATCAAACGACGTCCGAATGACTCGAAAATTTGCAGGCATATCCAAAATCGCCTAACGAAGCTACTGCAAACTATCGGAATTCCATTCCGACTCCAGGATCAAAATCTCACTTACCGATTCGGATTTCGCCAAAATTCAACCTTAGCCAATTCAAGCCTAAAACTACAGGACCTCCAAATTCAATTCCGATTGCTCTCCTAAGTCATAAATGATCCCCGAAACTAGTCGAATCATCGAAATCGATTCCGAGCACTCTAACTCGATAGTCAACTCTATGTTGAATTACCCTATTCAAACTTCCTTCAAACATGCTATTTGCTTCATTTTCAATTCAATTTACTCCTAACTCACCCGATAGGTTCTAACACTTAATACTGATATAAAATATGTAAATGCAAGGCAACGGGGTGGTAATTCACGTAACGACGGGTCGGGTCGTTACATTCTCCCCAACTTAAACAAACGCTCGTCCTCGAGTGCACCCAGAGTTGTACTAGAAGCAACCCAATAGCTGAATGACCTTACCAAGCATATATTCGGGCGATCATACGTCACCTTATCTCACATAAGTCCGAAAACACCATATAGTCAAAATTTCACAGACCATCTGAACCATAAATCACATTGCACTTTCTGAAATCATATGCCAAATGCAAATCCTATGCCTATACTCAAGATACACTCGAATCCACTGCAATAACCCATATTCACTACCTCGGGTGAGATCATATGATGTATCGACAACCCAATCACTCGAGACGATAGTCTCTAATCACAACAACTGGCCACAATAACCAAATACTAGCTGAAAACCTCTTTCGTTAGATAGAGTCTTATTCCAACACCTCCATATCCTGCCCACGGCAACTGAAGCACGCGATATACCGAACCCATCTCTCGGGTTAACCATTCGTGAATCTATTTCCCTTTTTAAAACTCATACCACGATAGGTTTCGGAGCCAAACATCGGTTTCTACCTTTCTAACAAGCTAAGATCCAATATGCTCGTATTCATTAATGCCAACAGTCATTTCGATTATAACACACCGCACTGGTGATATGACACCTCAACACCGGCCTAAGCCACGACGAGTACAACATAGGCTCCAATAGAAACGTCTGCACACACTCGAATCATGATAGCTCAAATCATGAAAACTGTCTCCGGCAATTAGAGCTGCAATTTAATCCCTCTGTGCCATCATAATATAGAACTGAGATCGCGTCTCGCATTATAGAAATAAAGTACCTGAATCCTCCTCGAGAGGTCATAACATCACGTGGCCTTGCCACGATTCGCGATTCTATCCCAACGTTATTACTCATGAAGCACCTCAAGCCACTAAGCTCAAAACGGTAAGCCACACACATATTTAGGTCTGAACCCAGCAATCAACCTCACCTACGGTGAAACAATTAATGTATGCTATCAAATCCTGAAAGGACACAACCGATGTGCCGTTCGCCGAGCGATACTCAAAACGGTCTTTTCCTCAGAAGCGAGGAAGTATTGTATACGAGGTAGCATATAACTAACTATATTTTCACAATATTCAGTTGCGGCGTGCAACCTGCTCCAACGACATACCCGTGGCGGCGTGCCACCCGATCAGGATACCATACCTGTGGCTGCATTACTTCAACCACATACTAGGAATTAATCGTATTCCTTTTCGTACCAATTACGGTTTATTAACAAGTTGTTCCATTTACCGAGTTCCTTTCTGATTCATCGTTAATTTCATATCGGTCACTGCTGTAGTACGACGATGCCTCGGCCCTTTACACCGCACAAGGCTCGTACTAAGACCACACGGTCTTGTGCTTGAGCCTTATTATTTGTAAAAGGGGTTGAAGATTTCCATTAATCTGGTAAAGACTGATATGAAATTAATGATGAATCGAGAATGAAATTTGAGTAAATGGAACAGCTTGTTAATAAACCAGAATAGTCTTTGAACACGGAATACGATTGGTTCACAGTATAGTGGTTGAATGTAGTGAGTGCTTGCCGAGATGGTATCAGGTCCCGGGTGGCTTTACGCGCGCGGCGGAGTATAGTCGTTGGAGCGGGTTGCCACGCGCGACGGAATATTAGTGAAAATATAGTTAGTTATATCCTGCCACTGGTATACAATACTTCCTCGATTCTGAGGAAAAGGCCGTTTTGAGTATCGGCAGCGAATGGCAACATCGGTTGTGTCCTTTCGGGATTTAATAGCGTATATTAATTGTTTCCACCGTGGGTGAGTTGATTGCTTGGGTTCAAGAGCCTAGATGCTGTGCGTGAAAGCTAACCGTTTTTGAAGCTTAGTGGCTAGGTCTTCGCCAGTAATATGCGTTGGGATAGAATCGCGAATCGTGGCGAGGCCACGTGATGTTGTGACCTCTCGAGGAGGATTCGGGTAACTTTATTTCTATAATACGAGACGCGATCTCGGTTCTATATTATGATGGCACAGGAGGATTAAATTGCGGCTCGGTGGAGTGCCGGATGTCATGGTTCGAAGTGATGTGCGACGTTTTATTGGAGCTATGTTGTGCTAAATCGCGGCAAGACCGAGTGGACGAAATGTCGTATCGCCGAGTGACAGTGTGTTATGATCAGAAAATGGCTTCAGATTAGGTCGTTAATGAATACACGCGTAGTGGATCTTAACTTGTTTAGAAAGGCCAAAATCGGAGTTTGGCCTCGGCTTTATTGTATGTACCAGTTTTAAAAATGGAATATGCGTGAAGTTAGCACGAGAGATGGGCTACGGTATATCGCGTCTTCTTCAGCAAGTTGGGCAGGGATATGGAAGTGTTGGAATAAGACTCTATCCAATGAAAAAGGTTTTTCTGATAGTATTTGGTTATTGTGGCAAATTGTTGTGATTAGAGACCATCGTCTCGAACGATTGGGTTGTCGATACATCATATGATCTCACCCGGAGTAGAGAATATGGGTTATTGCAGTGGATTCGAGTGTATTCTGAGTATAGGCATGGGATTTGCATTTGGCATATGATTTCAGAAAGTACAATGTGATTTATGATTTAGATTATTTTGAAAAAGGTTTATTGACCAGTGCGGGTTTCGGGTCATGACAAGTTGATATCAGAGTCTGGGTTACTAGGCCTCACGAGTCATGAGCAGGTTTAGTAGAGTCTTGCGGATTGGTACGGAGGCGTCTGTATTGTAACGATCCGACCCGTCGTCACGGGAATTACCACCCCGTTACCTTGCGTTTACATATCTTATGCTTTTATATCGGTATTAGAATATATCAGGTGAGTTAGGAGTGATGCAGGTTGAGAATGAAGCAAATAGCATGTTTGGAGAAAGCTTGAATATGGGAAGTCAACCAAGAGTTGACTATTGAGTTAGAGTGTGTAACGACCCAACTGGTCGTTTTGAGCGTGATGTGTGACTTAGGGGAGCAGTCGGAATTGAATTTGGAGGTCCGTTGTAGAACTAGGCTTGAATTGGCTAAGTTGGAATTTTAGTGAAATGCGATCGATAGGTGAGATTTTGATCCATTAGTCGGAATAGAATTCCGACAGTTATAGTAGCTTCATTAGGTGATTTTCAATATGTCTGCAAATTTTTAAGTCATTCGGACATTGTTCGATCGGGTTTTTAGTCAAATGTAGGTTTCAGAAGTTTTGGTTGAAACTTAGGCTTGAATCTGCAATGATTTGATGATTTTTGTGTTTAATAATGTGTTTTTGTGATTGGAACAAGTTCGTATCGTGATTTGGAGTGGGTTGGTGGTTTTGGTTGAGGTCCCGAGGGCCTCAGGGTTTTTTCAGGGGGTCAAACGGACCATTTCGTAAGGTTGAGCAGGTCTGGTTTGCTGGTGTAAAATTGAAGAAAAATAACTCATCGCATTCGCGTGGTGATGAACGCGAACGCGTAGAAGGAAAAGAGAGTCTAGATTTTTGGCCTACGCGTTCGTGAAGGCTGTGATGCGAACGCGTAGAGGATGGAGGCTGAGGCACGCGTTCGCGAGAGTAATGCCGCGTTCGCGAATAAGAAATCGAATGTCAGTGTGTTGCTTGTACGCGATCACGAGAGGCAATAACGTGTTCGCGTGAGGCTAGGGTTTTGTGCATCGTGATCGCGAGCTGTTAGACGCATTCGTGTAGAAGTATTTTAAGTTATTAAAATTTTGCCCATCGCGTTCGCGTGGGCTATGCCGCGAACGCGATGAAGAAATTGTTGGTCGGGCAGAACTGATAAATAATATTTTATCCGTGAGGGTTTTTATTATTTCACCATTGTTGGGCAAGTTTTGAAGCTAGGGAACGTGGGATTAAGAGATTTTCACCTATATTTCGATTGGAGCTTACATCAGTCCGAGGCCGTTGTTGTTGAATTTGATGAGGAAATTTACAAATGAAAGAAATTTGGTGAGACCGGCCAAGACTTGATTTGCAACGGCTTTCCTAACTTTGCATAGTTTTTATTTGCAAAAGGGAAATTTGAGAAAGCTAGTTCTTTCGAGTGATTGGAAAGATAATAAATATGCAAAGGAAGCTGCAGGGAAAGAAATTGCCAAACTTCTTATTGCTCCATCATTCTGGAATGATGTCGTTCGGGCTCTTAAAATTGGTGGCCTTTTGATTAGGATGCTCCGTATGGTGGATGGGGAGAAAAAACCACCAATGGGCTATATTTATGAAGCTATGGATAGAGCCAAAGAGAGTATTGCAGCGGCATTTGATGGAGATGTTAGGAAATATCAAAAAGTTTTTGATATAATTGATGCCAGGTGGAACAATCAACTCCATAGACCTTTGCATGCAGCAGGCCATCTTCTGAACCCGGGATTATTTTACAAGTACACTAGAGATGAAACTTTGGATTCAGAGGTGTGTGTTGGATCCCATGCATGTCTTGAAAAGTTGATCCCTAATTCAGCGACGATAGATCTAATTGGGGAGGAGTTTGGCAAGTACTCACAAGTAGAGGGCTTATTTGGTTTACTGGCTGCCATTAGAGCCAGAGAAAAAAGGTCTTCAGATAACTAACTTTAATATAGATATCCTTATAACTTTAATTTAATTTATTTGATTTATACTTATTAACTTTTAAAATATTTTTTTTCTATAGTTGAATGGTGGAAGCAATTTGGACATCAAACTCCAAATTTGCAAAAGTTTGCCATCAAAGTATTAAGCCTAACTTGTAGTGCATCTGGATGCGAAAGAAATTGGAGCGTATTTGAGCATGTAAGAACTAAAAAGTAGATTTATTATATTAATATATTCTATATTGTATTATTATTAGTATTTATAATTAATCTAAATAACTTATGCGCAGATTCACTCCAAGAAAAGGAATAGGCTTGAGCTATCGCGTCTCAATGATCTAGTGTATATTAAATACAATAGAACATTGAGGCGACGTTATGAAGCTCGCGATACCATTGATCCAATTAAGCTGGACAAGTTTGATGAGGCAAATGAATGGTTAACTGGAGCCCCCCAAAATCATGAAGATGAACAAGTGTATGAAGGAGATGATCTTGATTGGGGTACTGTTTCTATGGCCATTGGAGTTGAGGAGAATATCTATGGACTTAGAGCGAGTTCTTCAAGTTACAAGGGAAAGGGGGTAGCAAGTTCAAGCAGGTGCCTGTCCCTAATTGATGAAGAGTCCGAGGAGGAAGAAGATGAAAGCCAATATAATTCTAACAGTCAAGAAGTTGTAGAATTTGAAAATCTTGAAGAAGAATAGATGTTGGTAGTTTTAGAGTTTAGACTATTAGTCTTTATCTTTAATTTATTTAATTTATGAACTATTATGAGTCTATGACCATCTAGTATCTATTGAATCTTTAATTTTTGAATGATATAATTATTAATATATTATTGTTATTGAGCATTTAGTCATACATATATAATATTTTATGTTTTTGTATAAATTGTCGCCTCACATCAAAAAGGCGTGCGCTTCGCTGCGCGCCTCTCGCCTTAGTGAAGCGGGGCCTCATCGCTATTTGTCGCCGCGCGCTATCCAAAACACTGGCTGGGCTGTAGAGGATGAGTATGTGTCAAGGGAGGGGGGCTCTAAGTACAGATGTGACAGGGCATGCAGGTTCTTCTATAATGGCAGAAATACAAGTTGTTCCACAAATCAAAATTTTGGAATCCACACGTGGCTTCTCACGTGGGAGAAAAGGTCAAGAATTGGTCCCAATTCAGAAGTTAAGTCAGTTAAAAAGCTCCTTGGGCCCAGATTTGTTGGCCCAAAGCTTTCCAGATTTTTTAACACATGAGGGCCTCCAATATGAGCCCAGGCCCGATTCCTTTATGGAAGAGTTAAATGCAAATCATGCTGCTACGACATCAGTCTCTTTAGCGATGCAGAATGTAACAGACACTAGAGATAAAGACAGAGAAAAAAGATTCAAAAAAAGAAGGGGATGGAGAACAACAAAATAGATCCAATGAAGAAAATTCCATGACAGTTTTTGAAGAATGTGGTAATTCTCTCGAAGCTCCAGAAGGAGAGAACATGCAGACATGTGAAGGAAGCAAAGAAATGGGCTGGGTAACTGAAGATGCACAACGAACTTACAACATGTAGAGATAGAAAAGGATCCAGTATTCAAAGCATCACTATGGGTTCATCAGAATATAATTCGGCATGGCAAAGAATTTGGAGTGGATTTATGAGGATGCGAGAAAGAAGCTTTAGAGTTATTGATAAAGATTGATGAGAAGAGGCAAGCAAACAAAGAACCTACATGCAAATAACAGAAACTCCAAAAAGAAAAGTTTCTAAAGAAGTAAAGAACCTAGATATTGGGAGCAAGTTCAAGAGCGATGGTACCAGAAGTAGGGGGGAGTATTATTATTCATGATCAATGAAGGTGAATATTGTCTCATGGAATGTGAGGGGGCTAAATCGATACAGAAAAATAGATTGTTGATCAAGAGTTTGATTCACAGCTGGAAAGCAGATGTTAATTGCTTCGAAGAATCCAAGGTAGAAGGGGATATAAGGGAAATTATTAAAGAGCTTTGGACAAATAGATGGGGAAAGTTTGCACAACGGAAGCTAGTGAGACTAGAAGGGGAATTGTAGTACTTTGGGATAGCAAAATTTGGGAAGGGGAGGTCAGTAGTTTTAGTGCTTATTCAATTTCTTGTAAATTATCTGGTAAATCTCAAGATTTTACTTGGCATTTATCTAGTGTGTATGCTCCAAACGATAGAAAAGAAAGAGAAAATTTTTGGTGGAAGTTGGCTGGTGCTAGAGGTCTTTTTGATTGGATAGGTTTTTTATCTCAGTGGACTGGAATGAAGGATTCCGAAACATCAAACATACTACACTTCATAGAATCACATCTGATCATACACCCCTAATGTTTCAATGTGGAAACTGGGAACCTGCTAGGGTTATTTCAAGTTTGAAAATTGGTGGCCGCAAACTGATAGGTTTCAAGATAGAATTAAAGGATGGCGGGAGTCTTTTATCTGTGAAGGGAGACCTGATTTTATTTCAGCTTTTAAATTGAAAGCTTTGAAGGAGAAGCTTACAAAATGGAGCAAAACCACTCAAAGGAAATCTGAAATTACAAAAAACAAATATTGTCGATCAACTTGCAGAATTGGAAGAGTAACAGGATCAAAGGAACTTCAATGAGGAAGAAGTCTACACAAAAACAGCCTTATCAATGGAATTAGAGGAGATTGCTAAACAAGAGGAGGTGGCTTGGAGACAAATATTCAGAGCTCTTTATTGTGGAGAACGTTGTAGACATCAAAAGAGAAATAGTAACATTTCTACCGGAAGTTGTATACAGAATCAGAGGTGTGGAGACCACAAGTTAATCTTAGGGACTGCTCTATGATTACCCCAAAGGAGAATCAAATGTTGCAAAGTCCATTTGGTGAAAGGATATATGGGAAATTGTTAAGTCATGTGCAGGGCATAAAGCACAAATGGCTACTCTATGGCTTTCTTTAGCCATTCCTGGGACGCCATTCACAATGAAGTAGTAGCGGCTGTTCAAAATTTCCATGCTCAAGGAATATTTAAAAAGCTTCAATGCTACCTCATTGATACCTAAGAAGGTTGGAGGTAAGAGACTTCAGGCCTATCAGTCTTATTGGTAGCTTTACAAAATCATCTCAAAGTTGCTAACAGAGAGACTCGAGAGGGTGTTGAATAAATTGGTGGATACACAACAGATGGCCTTCATAGAGGGCAAATTGTGGATGCTATTTTAATAGCAAATGAATGTGTAGATACAACAACCAAAAGTAAAGAACCTGAAATATTATGCAAATTGGATATTGAGAAGGCATAAGATCATTTAAATTGGAAGTTCCTACTAGGTACTCTAATGAAAATGGGCTTTGGAGAGAAATGGATTAATTGGGTCAAATTTTGTATCAGCACGGTCAAATTCTCAATACTATGCAATGGCTCTCCTTCTTTCCTTCTCAAAGAGGTTTGAGACAATGGGATCCCTCGTCCCCCTTCCTCTTTATCATTGCCATGAAAGGTCTAAATCATATTTTAGAGATAGCTCAAATAAAAAACAAACAGAATTACGCAGTGTTGTCAAAGGCACGCTTAAAGCACTTTTAATCCCTAAAGCGACGCTCAAAACATGTTGAGCGCTTCGCCTCGCTTTGAGGGCGCTTCAGTGTCGCATCAAGGCTCTAAAGCATACTTTTCCTTGTCAATGAATGTAATCCTAAAAAGGCAACACTAAACAATTGATATTCCATTTTATCGTAATTCTTTTTCAATTTTTATTGTTTGTATGTGTTATTCATACTTATAATTATTGACCTTGGACTGCATATATTTTTACTTTTTCTCCAATTGTACCTTTTATCATTAAAGCCCACGCTTTATTTCGCTCTACGCTTAAAGCCTTAATGGACCTTAGAGCTTTTTTGCGCTTTTCGCCTTTGACAGCACTGGATTAGGAGTTTCAAAGTGAGTTCCAGGGTCGGTAGCAATTTTGTGATATCTCATCTTCAATATACAGATGATACACTGGTCTTTTGTGAAGCTGATAAGAACCAACTAATGATGCTGAGGGTGATCTTCATTCTCTTTGAAGCCGCATCTGGATTACACATTAATTAGAACACAAGTTTTATATATCTCGTTAATGAGCTGGAAGATATTCATAACTTAGCTGGAATTCTTGGAGGAAGGATTGGGGAGTTGCCAACAGTTTATTTGGGGATGCCTTTAGGGGCCAAGAGTAAGTCAAAGGGGATATGGAATGGGGTGTTAGAAAAGTGTGAGAAGAAGCTGGCAAATTGGAAAAATTAGTACCTACCTTTGGGGAGTAGATTAATTCTAATTAATTATGTGCTTGATGCAATGCCTACTTATATGATGTCTCTCTTTCCCCTTCCATGCAAATGTATTGAAAAGGATAGATGCATTGCGAAGAAACTTCTTATGGCAAGGTAAGAGTGAAAATAGAAAAATTTATTTAAATGGGTGTCTCTTTTAGCTAGCAAAAAGGAAGGAGGTCTTGGGATCAAGAATTTGAAAGTCCAGAACCAAAGCTTGATGATGAAATGGCTCTGGAGATTTTCAGCATTAGATCAGCCACTATGAAAACTTGTGATTAAAGAAAAATATGAGATGGAAGGAGAATGGACAACAAAAGCAATTAATAGTCCATATTGGATCAGTCTCTGGAGATCTATTAGAAATTTATGGCCTAAAATGATGATCAAGTCTAGAGTCAGAGTTGGGGATGGAATGAAGATATCCGGGAAGACAATTGGCTAGGACAAGGAGCTTTGAAACAACTTTTTTCCAGACATTCCTTCCCTAAATCAACAGCAAGCAGCAACCAGCAACAGTTGGAGAGGTATGGGTAAATCAAGGTTGGAACCTAACCTTCAGAAGACTTCTAAAGGATTGGGAGATTGGCAGAGTAACATAGTTCGATAATACTCTGGAGCAGTTTAAAAGGATCTCAACTAGAAAAGATTGCATGATATGGCAAGGGCATAGGCAAGGAAAGTTTTCAGTTAAATCTGCCTACAAGGAGTTCAATTTTTCAAATAATCAGATCGAGTGTTGGCCATGGAAGATGGAAGATGATATGGAAAGTTAAGATTCCACACAAAGTTGCATGCTTTACATGGTTATTGGCAAAAGAAGCAGTGTTGACTCAGGATAACCTTATCAAGAGAGGTTATCAACTCTGTTCCAAGTATTACTTATGCGGACAAGAGGCAGAGACAATAAATCATCTATATTTACATTGTAATTGGACAACTCAGTTACGGAGGATATTCAATAGTTGGAGGGGCATCAGATGGACTATGCCAAGAAAAATATTTGAAGTACTAGCATGCTGGAACAACGAGGGTATCTCTTCTGTAGAGAAAGAGAGATGGAGGATTGTCCCTGCATGCATTTGGTGGACAATTTGGGAAGAAAGAAATCAAAGATGTTTTGAGGACAAGGCCAATAGCATCCAAAAATTGAAAATGAAATGTCTTGTCCTGTTCTATTTTTGGTGTAAACAAGAAGTCTTAGAAGAACCTGAATCTATTTTTGATGTATTAGAATCCTTACGAGAGGACTAAGGACTAGAAGTTTGTTTTAGTTCTTGTAAATATGGGCAACTACACGCCCTTTGTGTAGTGTGTTCTCGATATACAAATAAAAAATAATAATCTCCTTCGCACAGCTGTCACAATTTATTGTGGAAAGTGCTTCTCTCAGAAATCAGCGTTCAGGGGTGGTTAGTCTTGGTTATTGTTCAAGATGAATTTTAATTGATAATATATCCAGATGAACGAGTATGATCTCGTGGCAATCATCTTTTTGTCATTTGTATTCCTTGCTGTCGTTGCACTCTATTTGCTTGCTACTCAGAATCCTTTGGCGGGAAGGTTGGTCTTCTTGTTTGGGGGTCGTAGAAGAACTTAAGAGCGCTTCTTTGTTTCTTTCTATTTCTTTTTCATACACTATTCTCGATTGTCCGGTTGCTTATTTCATCTAGCGAGGTCTTTTTAGAAGGTTCTTAACTCGTTTTGCTGGCATCATGAATTCGGAGGAGGCAAACATTGTTGCTAGTGCGGCTCAGCAATTGCACATGAGCCCAACTGAACTTGCAAAGCAGTTAGCTAAATTGGATGGTTCTTGGGCAGTTTCACAATCTGTGGATTATATTCGTAAGAATATGGTCTTTTCTGCTCGAGAGCGTCGTTTTTGGGACCTCATTTCCAACTCCTTTAGGAGTCGTTCTCTCACATCAAAATTTGTCACTTGTGAGAATCGTAATGTCTCTGAACAGGAAGTTGTTTTTCGAGGTTCTGATGAAGTATCTCGGATTTGTGTTCCTTATGAAGCCGAGAAAAATGTTGATAATTTATTGGAAGCTGAGTACAAGGACTCTGAGATTGTTTTGTATGAGTTAAGTGTCAAAGTTATGTGCCCGGTGATAAGGACGTTGGTGCAATTGTGTGCCTGCGTGATTCAATGAATGATGATGTGAAACAATCTTTCATAGTTGGTGGCATGATACACCTTGGCAGAGGAGCTACATCAGCTCTTACAATGCCTCGTTGGGTTTTACCTCTTAGTCATGAATCACTCAAACGTCCAGTTTTAGATATTTGTTTTCCTAACTTATATTATACAACAGGGGTTCCTCTTTGTCGTATAACCCATAATGCTTTTGTTGAGCATCGATCTGAGTTTAAGCCTTTTGCTTCGGTTACTAAGACTTGGAATGAGATAGTTTCCACGGCAAAAGCGGAAGTTGTTCCTGGACCTTCTGGTTGCTTTAAACCAGTTCTCCCAGTGAAGACGGAATTACCCAACTTCACGGGAAAATTACCTCTTTTGGAACGTACTGGTTCTCTGCGTGTTGGACGCGGAATCAAACTTACATTCCGAAGCCCATTTTACCAAAGAAGGAGGCACCTCCTTCATCTTCTGGTATAAAAGGATTTGGTGGTGTCCGTGCTGGGACTCCACAAGCTTCTGCTTTTGAGATGAAAACTTTTGCAGATTCTGTTGTTGATGCTTTGGTTCCTTATTTTCCGAAACCCACGTTACCGTTGGAGGTTGGTACATATGTTGTCAGTCAGGCAATACATGAAGTGGTTCCTGGTTCTATTTTACAAGTTGTTTCCATTGTTGATCTTTTCTGGAAGAATCCTACATTAGGTTCTGATCTAATGGGGCGCCTAGTTGCAGGCACAATAGAGCTGGAGGTGGAGATGTCATATAGATTGACTCGTTCTAGTTCTGTTGTGCTAGCTTGTGTGTATGAGGATGAGGATGGATGAGGGTGGACAATAGGCAATAAACATCTGTTGTGCTAGCGAGGTGGATGAGGATTGTTCACCTGGAACTGCTGGTTGGATATTGGCTGGAGTTCGAGTAGTGGCAAATGAAATTTTTGCCAACGAGCAAGATTCTACCCCACGGAGTTTCATTGTGAAACCCATGGATTTGGGACATCATTACCCTTTCCACGGTGCATTTGATTTGGGTCGCGTGCTTGTTATCTGTTTGACGCCATTCCAGGGAACCTTTTCTGGTAGCTTGGAGGTGACAAATAGCTTTCGTTTAAAAGAATGTAATGTGATGGGCATGGCTATTGGTTATTGCTTTGGGTTTACGGATTCAATGTTAAATCCGAAAACTGTAGTGCAAAAAAAACCCATAGCATGTGTTGAGCTAAGTGTAGCTGATGAAGTTACCAAGCAATGGTGTGTGCCTATTGATCCTTCCTCTCTATTTGGTGCTGGAAACTTTGCATGTGCGTCCTATGGTACTTCATTCTTTGAAATGGCTAGTGCTTGGAGGGGTGATATAGTTTTAAAATTTTATTGTATGGCTCCATTGATGGCATCTGGCGGTCTTCATTGTTTCGTCTCCGGTGGTAATTGGAATCTTTCCAAACATCGTGACATAAGTACCTTGAGGCAATCGCCACGGTTTTTGTTGGATATTGGTTCAACTAGGACAATTGTTGCTTGCTTTAAACTATCGAGTTGGATGGATTTTAACCATGAAGGGAATGGTGTTGTGGGAACAAATTTCCCCTCTTTTGTGCCATGTCTCACCATGTCTCTATCATCTCCAATGACATCTTCGGATGTTGCTTCCAAATGTTCCATTTATGTAACATTGGAAAGAATAGAGAATGTGAAATTTCTAGGAAATTCCCAAGTTTTTCCTAGTAGGTCTATTCCAACCAAACCCATAGCTAGTTCTTTATTTGGATTACACGGTAAGGCATTTAAGGCACTCACGCAGCGCATGTCTTATTTGAGTTTCCGTGTTTCCCATGGTCAAAATTTTGTGCCACAAAAACTCCTGGGGCTTGTGGTGTTGTATATACTGGTTCTCCATGTAGTTTTGTGGAGTTTACTACCCATTGAAAAATTTGTGTGATGAGTTTGCTTACTGGCAGGGTAGTTTGAAATATATTGTGGTTTTTGACCGAAAAGTTGGTCGAGCATCTTCAAATCACCCTGTTATTGCGCAAATTTCTCAAGATTTTAGCACTAGTACGGCGGTGACTATTGTGGAAAGTCAAGACATACAAAAGAGACCTACTGGAGACTGCATGGTAGACCAACTAGAGGTCGTGGAGGCAAGGCTCCTCTATGTGCAGTCAGGTATTGCCTTTAACGCCCATCTTAATTCTTGGATTATTGATTCTGGTGCGAATAGACACGTGACATGACAGGCTCCTCTAAAGGCTTTCAAAACTACTTTCCTAGTCCCAAAGGGGACTATGTCAGAATAGCCAATGGCTCTCTAACTCCTGTCTCTTGAACAGGTTCTGTTATCTGTACACCTGACGTTCTTCATGTCCCTGAGTTTCCCGTTAACTTGTTATTTGTTAAAGCCATCACCAAACAACTAAATATGTAGTGTCGAGTTCTTTCCTGATTATTGTGTGTTCAGGATCTTCAAACAAGGAAGAGGATTGGTAGTGGTAGATTGCATGATGACTTATATTGGATTGATGGAACTCACCCTTTGGTCAAGCTTTTTTTTGGAGGAAATAAGAACGTCAACCAAGAAATAATACAGTGGCATAGACGGTTGGGACACCCATCCTTTTTTGTTCTAAAGAAATTATATCCTAGTTTGTTTTCTAGAACAAACTAGAATCTTTGTCTTGTGATGCTTGTGAATATGCCAAGCACACTAGAAACTCTTATCCTTTAAGTGACAATAAAAATACTCTCCCTTTTTCAACTATTCACTCTGATGTATGGGGTCCCACACAAACAGTTTCCTTGTCTGGTAGTCGATAGTTTGTTACTTTTATTGATTGTTGCACTAGGATGACTTGGGTATATTTGTTAAAGGCAAAAATGAAGTCTTCTCCTGTTTTCAGTCGTATCATAAGATGATTTGCACCCAATTTGAGGTTAAGATAAAAATCTTGCGAACTGACAATGGCACAGAATATACGTGTAAAGATTTTGGTGCGTATTTGGAGTCTTTTGGGATAATCCATCAAACTAGTTGTCCTTATTCTAGTGCACAAAATGGGGTTGCTGAAAAGAAAAACAGGCATTTGCTAGAAGTGGCATGATCTCTAATGTTTACTATGAATTTACCAAAATCTTACTAGGGGATGCCATTCTAGTAGCCACCTACCTTACCAATAGAATGCTATTTAAAAACCTCAATTTTCAGAGTCCTTTAGAAGCTGTGAAGAGTAAGAATGATTACATTGTTCCTCCGAAGGTGTTTGGTTGTGTTTGCTTTGTTCACACTAGGAGTTCGAGAAAACTTGATCCTAGAGCTATTAAATGTGTCTTTATTGGGTATTCTCCAACACATAAAGGGTATAAATGCTTCTAGGAAATCCTTCGTCAGCATGGATGTTACCTTTCGAGAATCTGAGCCTTATTACAATAAAACACCATCACCTCTTTAGAGGGAGAGCTATAAGAATGAAGAGATGATTCCACTGTTGAAATGATTCCCACTATTGAAGCCACTAAGACAGGAGAATGTGAAATTGAAGAAAGAATTAAGGGGGAGACTATTGGGCGTTTGG
Source organism: Nicotiana noctiflora (assembly GCA_032618575.1). Taxonomy (NCBI): domain Eukaryota; kingdom Viridiplantae; phylum Streptophyta; class Magnoliopsida; order Solanales; family Solanaceae; genus Nicotiana; species Nicotiana noctiflora. Next base: position 135,757 of record JASVEL010008458.1, on the reverse strand, counting down.
ATAAACCTGATTTGATGACTTATTCAAGAAAAAAAAGAGCTGAAGAAGTCATCGTGCAATCTACCGAAGCTCATCCCTCTTCTGTTGTTGAAACCTCTTCTACTGGTGAGTTATCTACATTTCCTAGTGAGTTAGATGTACCTATTGCTACAGAAAAGGAGTCAGATTTTGCACCAAACATCCTTTATCTAACTTTGTCTCCTATAATTCCTTATCTCCTTCCTATAGAGCTTTTGCATTGTCTATTTCTTCTGTGTCTATTCCCCACAATTGGGGGGAAGCTTTTGCAGATTCTAAATGGAAGCAAGTTATGATTGAAGAAATGAGGCCTTGTCAAAGAATGAGACTTGGGATCTTGTCATTTCACCACTAAATAAGAAATTGGTTGGCTGCAAATGGGTCTTTACTGTGAAGCACAAAGCTGATGGTTCGATTGAAAGGTTCAAAGCAAGACTGGTGGCTAAGGGGTTCACACTTATGGAGTGGATTATCAGGAGACATTTGTCTCTGTTGCAAAAATGAACACTATTAGAATACTTTTGTCTTGTGCAGTTAATCTTGATTGGGACTTACAACAGTTTGATGTGAAAAATGCATTTCTTCGTGGCGACTTAGAAGAAGAGGTGTGTATATGGAGATTCCTCCTAGATTTGATACTGAACAAAGTCAAGGAAAAGTGTGCAGATTGAAGAAAGCCTTGTACGGACTGAAGCAATCTCCAAGAGCTTGGTTTGACAGATTCTGCAAAGCAATGTTGATCATACCCTCAAAGTAATGCCGATCATACCCTCTTCATGAAACATCAAAAGGGTAAACTCACTCTTCTCATAGTTTATGTTGATGACATAGCAATGACATGGAATGACAATGAAGAGATGGCCCGATTGAAGAAGTTGTTAGCCCAGGAATTAGAGATCAAAGATCTAGGGAAGTTGCAATACTTCTTGGGAATTGAGGTTGCTAGATCAAAAAGAGGAATATTTATTTCTCAAAGGAAATACATCCTAGATCTCTTGAAAGAAATTGGTATGACAGGTTGCAAACCAGCAGAATCTCGCATTGAAAGTAATTACAAGTTACAAACTGGGGTTGGAAAGTCAATTAATAAGGAAAGATATCAGAGGTTGGTTAGAAAACTTATTTATCTCTCTCACACTAGGCCGGATATAGCATATTCAGTTAGCTTGGTGAGTCAGTTCATGCACGATCCAAGAAATCCTCATATGCAAGTTGTCTTTCACATTTTGCGGTATCTGAAGTCTGCACCAGGAAAGGGTCTACTTTTCTCTAAACATGGTCACCTCCGAATAGAAGCCTTCACAGATGCGGATTGGGATGGATCTCTAGATGATAGAAGATCCACATCTGGTGACTGTACATTCGTGGGAGGGAATGTAGTTACTTGGAGAAGCAAGAAACAAAATGTTGTTGCTAGAACCAGTGCAGAAGCAAAATATAGAGCAATGGCCAGGGTGTTTGTGAACTGATTTGGCTACAAAAGTTAATGGATGAATTGAGATTGTATGAGGCATGGAAGCTTTTGTTATATTGCGACAACAAGGCTGCAATTAGTATAGCTCATAATCTTGTTCAACATGATAGAACAAAACATGTTGAGATTAATCGACATTTCATCAAAGAAAAGATTGTTGGTAGTACCTTGAGTTTGCTTCATGTATCATCAAAAAAGCAACTAGCAGATGTGCTCACAAAAGGTCTCAGCAAAAAAGCTTTTCACACTTTGGTTTGCAAGTTGGGCATGTGCGACATCTTTGGGCCAACTTGAGGGGGAGTGTTGATTAGTGTAATTAGTAGGGAGATTTGATTAAGATTAGATTTTATTCTCTAGCCTAATTATAGGTTGATTTTATTCTATAGCTTAATTGTAGCAATTACTGATTTCTTTTCCTAGTTTAGCCATAGGATCCATTGTATAAGTATTAGTACTCTTGATATGAATAATATACATAAATACAAGAATATCTATTCTTCTTCTTGAAATCATCAAATAATAATTACCAGAGCCAGCAGTATGAATTTCACTTGTTGATCAGAAAGGAATGTGGATTATGGAGCATATAGGAAGAGACTTTGAGACAATAAAGTGAAGTTTGAAAAGCAGTCAGTAAACCAACCTGAAATCCAAAAGTGTAATGCAGAAAATCAAACAAATCAACGCTCCTTGTTGATGGCAAAGAAAAATTTCCAGGCAATTTTGGTAGGCCTCTGAAGTACTTTAGAGCTGATACTGCTGCACGTACCTGACATTTTGCTGAATCCCATCAGAACAAATATGCAAGAGTTTTTAAGAGTGATAGAGGAAGGATGATCGACCTCAGGGAAAGACACAATAGCATTTGTAGTCGAAGTGGTGTCAAGGGGAATAATATTGTAAGCAATGTCCTCAGTCATAGCAGCATCTGTTTCCATCATGCGTTTAAGCAGCAAAGAACAAAGACACAGCACCAAAATGAGCCTTTCAGATGCATGTGAAACAATAAGAATAAAAAAAAATGAATGACTACACATGCATCAGGAGTAAGACTATTTGAATGCACGTGCATGTGGAACTGCACTAGCACGTAGAAACATTTCGTGAAACAGCCCTGAGAAATTTCATAAAAAGTTTGAGCATGTGCTCTTTAGTCTTTACCACGTTAATTTTTATGTTGGGCGGGAATTTTAAAAAATGATAATACTGACCAATAATTCCAAATAAGCAGCCTCGAGATTTTTCATTTTACACCCTCATGTAGAATGAGGACTGCTAGCAACTTGCTACTATGAATAGGGAAGAAAAATTACGAGTGAAATGAATACTATCATGGAGCAGGAACCATTTAAAAATGAAAATGCGGAATAACAAAAAAAAAAAGATCCAAAAAAGGGGAAAAATTGAATGCAGAACCTATCCAGCTCATAGGCATTGGAACAAATAGATGATATACAAGTAGCTGAAAAGGGTTGAAAACCTGCTTATGGTATGAGAAATTCCAAGTTTATAAATTAATTTGCCTTGTCAAAAGAATATATATAATCTTCACTAAAAAAGTTAAGTGTTTCCCAAATCTTCACTAAAAAGTTAAAGTGTTTCCCACTCAAAGCATGGAGAGAGTACTACTGATTACTTAAAAGAGGCAATTAGTAGTTGAGTTTAGGTGTGGACTCTGGATTATACTAAAGTAGATGCCTCTGTTTTTTCTTTGTCTTTCTTGGTTCAATTTTTTTGAAAAAAAAAAAGGTAAAGTGTCCAGTATATTCAAAAAACATCAGCACAAACTTTGTGCTAGAAGCCAAAATAGTCAATTACAATATGGAAATGCAAAAATATAGTTCTTCATCTTAATCTTTTGTAGAGAGTTGGTTGCATCTACAAAGCACCACAGGTTCCTTTCTTTCCAAATTATCCACCAAATAGGTGTTGGGACAATTTTCTATTTGTTTTTGTCTATGGAAGTCTATCTCTGTGTTCCAGCATAGTAAAAGATCAGAGGTTCTCCCTGGCATTGCCCATCTAGCACCTTTGAGATTAATAATGAACAAATCTCATAACTGGCTGGTCACTCTACAATGAAGCAAAGGATGGCTGATTGTCTCAGCACATTCACATTCCCACACAGATAACATCTTGAAACAATTGGTATACCCCTCTTCCTTAGATTATCCAGAGTGAGGACAGCCTCCCTAATTACCAACAGTGTTGTCAAAGGCGCGCTTAAGCTCTAAAGCGAGGCTCAAAACTCTTTGAGCGTTTCACCTCGCTTTGTCGGCGCTTTAGTGTCGCATCAAAAGCTCTAAGACATGCTTTTCCTCGCCAATGAGTGTAATCATGAAAAAGCAACCTTAAACAATTGATCTTCATCTTAAATTATTTTCAACTTTTTTGTCCATATATTTATTATTAATGCTTATAATGGTTAGTCTTGGAGACTACATCCATATTTACTTTTTCTCTCGTTGCGCCTTTTTCATTAAAGCCCACGCTTTATTTGTGATTTGCGCTTAAAGCCCCAACGGACCTTAGAGCTTTTTTGCGCTTTTCGCCTTTGATAACACTGATTACCAACCAGGTAAAATATGTCACTTTGTAAGGCTCAGGTGGATAAAGAATTAAATTATCCATGTGCAGATAAGGCCTTATTTCCGGCTGGCGGTGGTTGGCACGGGGTGAGGCAGAGGGAGGCCTAAGAAGTATTGGGGAGAGGTGATTAGGCAAGATATGACAATAATGCAAATTTCCGAGGACATAGCCCTTGATAGGAAAGTCTGGAGGTCTAGGGTAGGAGCTTCTAGAGCTTTTCGTACTTCTTTCCTGAGGCTAGGTGTGGTTTGGTAGGGCCTTCCATAGATGTCTTGCGTTTTGTATCGTGCTCCCTATGGTAGTTACTGTTAGGTGTTATTGCATGCCTTTTAATTTACGATTTTATGTGTAGTTATCTGTTTATGCATTTTCTGCTGGAATCACTAATGCTCTTTTGTTTTTCCTTTTCTTTTTATCTTCTTTCTCTTCCCTTTCACTTGAGCCGAGGGTCGATTGGAAACAGCCTCTCTGCCCTTCCGGGTAGGGGTAAGGCTTGTGTACGTATTATCCTCCCCAGACCCCACTTTGTAGGAATACACTGGGTAGTTGTTGTTGTTGTGTTTCCAAGGCCATAAACTGAGTTGAAATCCCTCCCGGTTCAAATCTTTGTATGCTGAGCTGACTAATACTATGTTTTTGCCATCTGAGTGTATCTTCACCAGTTCACCCTCCTGTAATCCAATACATTGTTCTAGTGTTATGTAAAATTTAATCATTCTAGGCACCTCCCATTCATGTAGGAATCTTCTAAAGGTCATACTCCAACCCTATGTAGACCATAGTTATAGATGTCAGGATAAAGTTGTTTTAGACTTCCAATTCCCAACCAATTGTCCTCCCAAAACAATGTTTTCCTTCCATCTTTCACAATAAGACAGCTTATCTTTCAAGTTTGGCCACAAATTCCTTATCTTTCAGGTTTGGCCACAAATTCTACGGTAATATTGTCACCAAAACATATTAAGAAAGGTGGACAGTAGTTATCAAAGAGAATTGTGGGATTATCACCAAGTGTGCTTAAGCCGTTTGTAACAACACATAATTTACAGATGCACCATCAAATTCACGTCAGCCAAATGTTTCTTGGTAACATAACAGAAATACCTTCATCGATCGAGTATATTATTGACAAGGCTATTCTAAGCAATTTTTCGGGTAGGGGTAAGGCTTGTGTACGTATTACCCTCCCCAGACCCCACTTTGTGGGAATACACTGGGTATTTGTTGTTGTTGTTGTTGTTGTTGCTATTCTAAGCAATTGCATTCTGCAAAATGTGACTTCTATTTCAAGGAACGTTCCCCACACAAAACTCGAAAGCCGGAAGACCTTTTCAATGAAAAGGATCATAATGAGAAATCAACAAGCCAACAAAGAGGACTCGACCAGCTATTTAGGGTAGACCGGTGCACTAAGCTCCCGGTATGCGCAGGGTCTGGCAAAGGGCCAAACCAAAAGGGTCTATCGTACGCATCCTTACCCTGCATTTCTACAAGAAGCTATTTCCACGGCTCGAACTCGTGACCTCCTGGTCACATGGCAGCAATTTAGGGATATAAAAGAAGTTGGACATAAAAGGCAAGCATGTGCACACTTAAATAAGTACAAGTACAAAGAGACCAAACCTCCTTGGGTATTAAGCGATCTGCTTCTTCAGAGGAAACCTCCTTAGTCAATTGTTCGAGGACATTTCCCAAAACCTTAAGAGTCGCTAAAACCTTTTTCCTTTTGACAGTCTTGCGCTCCAATCTATTTCAAGAGGAAGTAGAAACATAACATGTCAACCAACTAAAATAACATCTCAACAAAAGGACAAATTAATATTTTTGATAACGTAAGTAATTTTATTAATGAAAATATCTCGTATACCAACGGTAAAAATAGGACAAAATACATTTAAGATCTACTAAAGAAAACTTATCAGCTGGGTCCCAAACACAGGTAAATTGCACTCTTGGCTCCAATCCCCAACCCACCCCAACTTAGCCAATAAATGAAAATAGCCATATCTTATTTCTATTCACGAAATACATTCAAGGACTCTAACCTCCCGTGAAACTACATGTTATTGGATAGGAGGCTATCCCAAATTGTTAATCATTCCACATAGGTTGAGGGAATGAAATGTTATCTCCTTATATGGTCTTGAGTGATTCTCACCCGATGAGCTAACTTTTCGAGCGAGGTAGGTCCAACATCCATTTTTTAACATGGTAGCCAAACCCATTCATATTCTTGGTTAACCCAATGTCAGGTATGTTATGTCATCCACACTCTAAATTCTTAGCCAAGGACATGAAAGGGTGTGTTAAGTGTCACATTAGTTGAGGGAATGGATCATTGTTTCCTTTTATGATTTTGGGCAGTGAAGTACTTACCTCATGAGCTAGCTTTTGAGATTGAGTTAAACTCAAGGCTTATTTTCTTAACACAATCCACGCTATTCTCCCAAATGGAACATGATAAAAGATTGGATGTGTGCACTATGAGATTTCTTTTCAGAGAATATGAAGAGTACTAACTTACTATTAGAGAACTAATAAGAATGATAGCGTATTCTCGGAGAACTTTTCAAGCAAGTCAACAGAAAAAACAGTAACTAAAAGATCGGCAATCAAAAATATTACAGAGACAAGTAGCTCCCTATTGCGACTCAGAAATGAAACAGAGATCAGAAAAATCTGTATCTCGAAAAACATACTACCTAGTAGACCATTCAGGCTTTTTGGCATGGTACCTGGGCTAATCAGACTTGTATACTTCCAGCATGTATGCATTATGACTATCTCCTGTAGTTCTACACTTGCATGAGGATCCCATCCCTTTATAGTGGCAGAGTAAAGATCAAGTACTATCTTTGACTAATCCAGGTCTTGACAAAGTAACCAAGTGAGAGATACACAATAATGATATACATAAAAAGGCTCCGACAAAAGATTTTGTCATGCTATATGTTGTTAACACTACTTCATACTTGCAAATGCATTAATGGTGGATTAAATATAGAACCCTAGAAAAATAAAGTCTGACTTTGACATAACAAAAAGTTCTACTAACTTAAAGCATTAGAAAAGGGGTAAACAAAAGACACCGACCCTCGGCCCAAAAAAGCAGAAAAAGTAAGTTTCACTCTGACATAACAAAAATTGGCACATTATAAGCATTAGATGATGGGCCACCTAAGAGGTAAATTATAATATAGTTGGGAAGGAGAAACAGGGATCCTTTCAGCTTGACCAGACAGGAGAAAGAGAAATCCTTGTACTTCTTTTTTATAGGTAAAAAGATATGTTATATAAAAAAATAAAAATAAAAAGGAGATATTCTATTACGCCTTCTTTATTCTTCGTTGACTATGGAGAGACTACAGAAGGTACAGGGACTTATCACGTCTTGCAAGCCCAAAATGTTCCGTTGCTTTTCAATTCAAGCATCAAGAGTATTTATAGAAAACAGAAATTTCATATCATAGCTAACAATAAAGTTAAAAATGTAATTCTGACAGCTATGCAAGTGGGGTAAAATACAAGCATGGAGGTCTTCTAGAGGATAACAACTAAAGAGAAAGCTGCGGGTAAATTCACTTACTCTCCCAGATTACCACTGAAGACACCAGATTCCCTCAATTTCAGTTCCTCCTCTCGTAACTTATCCACATTATGCCTTTCTTTGTACCGTTTGTAGAATTCTTGTAAGAGAGTAATATCCTGGCTTCTATCAATGGTGCCACCCTCCCGCTTCGCTAGCTTTTGCTATAAGATTAGGCAGGAGATGGGAAGGAAGTCAGAACTTAACCAATATCTAAATAACTGTAAACACACCCTAAAACATGTAAAATACAACTGTCAAAACTAATTTATAATGCATCAGTTATGTGGAGTTCCTGCACATCTCTAAGATTAGAATTCCTGACACCAGGCATGGTGCAATATAAAAAATGGAAGCAATAGAGAATTGTCAAGAACTCCAACATTAACCGATAGTAACCCAAATCAGTGAATCTCTTCAAATAGAGATACTGGCACTCAAAAGGACCAAATATTTTACGTATTCAACAGAAGAAATATTTGAATACTTCGTGAAAATCCCATTTTCCATTTCCTCTAACAAAGTGATACATATCATGAGTACACAAAGGAAAAAATCACAGACATACCTTGATTACAGACATCAAGCCAGTCTGGAACTGCAACACACCCCTCCCCTCACTGTTAGGATCCAAACGTTGAGCCAAGGAATAGGCATGCTCACATACTGCAGAAAATTCACCAAATTGCCAACAGAGAGGCATGTTGATTAGTCCAAGCATCGGCAGACTGCATATCAGCTTTCTATACCAATCAACCAACTATATCTCAATCCAAATTAAGATGAGGCCAACGATACTAACCCTTTGTATCCATTCCATCCTATTCATGTTTCAATATTTAATAATCAAAAAATTCGTCATATTCTTACGTTGGTTAAGAACCAACTACAACCCTCCTTTATCCGTTCTTGAGACCCGCCTATGCTTTGCGAAGCTCACTTAGACTGAGTTTGCATACAGCTTTTCGAGAAAACGCATAATCAGAAAGAATCTAAAGAAGTAAAACTAGGAAAATCTAAAAGGTACTCCCAAAACTATAGCTATATAAATTACAAATACTACAAAAGAAAGAAGGTTTACGCTTTCATAATTCGATGCCATTACAAATGAGAGAATCTTGATCATATTTCCCCTCTAAACTTAGGTGTTATATATTAACCAGTCATCTATCACCAAGTTGGGGATATTTTCTATTGTACTTCAACAGAGAAACTAAAGAAATGAGCTCATTACATAATTTGTATGTGAAGCATGAAAAGTCAATAAGGCTTACGAGGAGTTCACTTACATACTCTTGACACATTTGGGTCCTCGTCATGAATCTCATCCGCAGCTCTTAGAATGTCATCTATGTCCCTGTTATTCGCGAGGGAAGATGGGACATTCGCAGAAATGCCTCCCGCTGGTCTCCCAGCGGCAGCCCTATGTCCACGTAGTGCTGCTCGCACCAACCGTTCCCACAAATCTTCTACTCGAGACATCTCCTACAAAAGCTCCAAAGGAATGCAAGAATAAGACCACTGGTACCAGTGGAAATCACGGAGAAGAAAACACAAGGAAGAAATTCCAGCATATCTAGCATATAATCCAGAATGCAAAAGGCAAAGGGAATTAAGTAAAACTCAAGCATCTAAAATTTCAAGTATGAATCCATTAGCAATCTACCACCCAAAAAAAAAGGAAACCAAACAAATTTTAAACTCCGTCATCAATAAAACACTAGCAAAGGTAACCAAAAATAAATTGAGATAAAATAAAAATTACAGTCACAGAGAGTGTTCAGAAGAACAAAAACTGGAGACTTTCAAATATAAAAACGTTTAGGCATTGCCAAAAGTGGAAGAAGTAATTCGTTTACTAAACCAACTAGAACACAAATAGCTAAATCGTTCATTAAGATGCAATGAAATTCAAAATTAACTGTGGGAAGTATGAGTTTTTCTACAGCAATATAACATTTTACGAAAAAATGCAAATACTGTGCACTAATTAAAAAATAAATAAAAACACGTAAAAACTCATATTTTAAGGAAAATTGACGAATGTGAAATCAGAATTATCCATGGAGGCTGACCTGGTAGGAGATCTCGCCGGGAAATTACCGGAGATAAAACCCTAAGAAGATTTGAGAGGAAGAATGAGGAATATTGAAAGGGCTTTTGTGTAAAGAGAGAGATAGAGAAAATCAGTGGGTGTTTTTTGCTTTTCTTGAAATGAAAATTTTGAGAGAGGAAATCACAGGGAATATAGGAGGAGCGTGGAAAGGTGATTGACCTGGGGATGAAAAAGAAAGGTGGTTGACCGGTTTACCGGCTATAGCCAGTAGGTTTTACTGAGTCTCCCTATGTTTGCTTATTTTGAATTGGAAAGCTTTGATTTATTTAGTATAATAACGCGGAGAAGAAATAACGTACCTATTTTGGAATTTTTTGGCGACGTTCGTGATTAAGATTTAAGGATTTGCTTTTCTTTATTTTTTTCATTTTTCTTTTGCCAATCCAACAAGACGGGACTGGACGGGACAGAATGATATTTAAGCAAACGATGGTGGGATGCAATAAAACACGATGGGGCAAACGGGACAAACGGGACAAAATGGTCGTCTCATCCCGTTTCGCTAACAAACGGGATAGAACGGGACGGGTTCGTGAGCCTTATGTGTATTTCTTTTTTATAAAAAAAACATCTAATTTTTCAAAAATTACTATATTTTTAAAGTTTGCAACGGCTAGATTTTTTACTTATTTAATAAACTTAAATGTAACTATGTTAAAACAAAAATTAGAAAATAAGTAAAAAATTATAAAATAAAACAAAAGACTTGTAATAAAATATTCTAATGAATATAAATTTATAATAGAATTATAATTTATTTAATATAATTTCAAATTAACTATTGAGTAACTAAGACAATTCATAAAAATAATTCAACGCTTAGAGCATTTTATTTTATTAATAGAACTTTCAAATCTCAAATACAAATATAATTCTTTTGAATAGCACCTAATATACGCAGCCACCTTCTAGGAGGGTTCTATTTGAACTACACATCTTAGTAGCCGCCTACAAATTATCATACTAATATTTATAAGCTCATATATAGCTTCTTTGTAACTTATCAATAATATATCTCGAAAACTCTAATGGAATTGACAATGTTGATTGATGTTCCATGAACCTCATATCGTCATCGCTCCCAGTGTTAAGTATCTCGTTGTATTCTTCTTCTTCTCTAGTTGTCACACCTCCTTTTGGCGCGCCCGCTACCTGGGGGTAGAAGCGTAAGGGAGTTTTTCCTTTTGGCGCGCCCCTACCCCGGAGGTTAGATGCGTAAGGGAGTCGCCACTTGGAATAAATTAAGGTGTCCCAAGTCACCAATTTATTTAAATCCCGAATCGAGGAAATTTCGACTTTCCAATGAAGTCTGCGAACCAGAAATTCTAAGTAAGGAATTCTGTTGACCCGAGGGAAGGTGTTAGGCACCCCCGGATACCGTGGTTCTAGCACGGTCGCTTCAATTATTATAAATGGCTAAAATTATCTGATTTTTTAACAGTTATGTACTTAATGCAAATTAATATCCCATTACCGCTTTTATTATTATTATTTACGAAAGAGGATGTTGTCAAAAATATGTTTCGAATCACGTCACATGAAATGCACCTGGATCCTCGACACATTCTTATTCAACATTTTTTGATTCGGATTTGAGTTGTATGAAACGCACGCTCGCATTCAAGAGAGGTAAAATGATTAAAATCACACCTAAAATGACTAACGTATCACTACTTTGCGAAGGGCCGTAAAATTAGCTAAACGGCTCGTCCCGAATTCTAATTATTTGAATATATATTTACGAGGGCACCATGATTTATACGTTATTTAGCGGGGCTCGTCTCATTTATTTAAAAAATATAGGTAATCCTATAATGACTATATTTTCTCCGTTTAGGTTTGTCTCTAAAGTACAAGAAGAAAAGATCCTATATTATTTACATGCTTCGAACTTATTCTAAGCGGGTGTTTGAACACAACTTTGTTAAATCCGAAGATGACATTTACGGGAACCTATTTTCTGCCAATTTATGCGAACGAGTTGTTTAACATAAAATAATTCAAACTACTAAGTGATTTAATTTAAGGGACTGATGTGCATTTCACATATACTACAAATGAAATAAACTGGATATGACAAGATATGAATACTACACCATTAGTTCCTTTCTATCTAGCCTACATAGGAATGGAGTTTACCCCCTAAACAAACTGCAGATCACTACTCAGCTATGCGTAATGAGGCAACTAGTAGTTTCAACAGATGAATTAAACTACCTTATAGATATACAATATTAACTCAGAATATAATTTAAACATAAATCATAGAGCTTCTGCTCTTCATTTGTATTTCATGCTTCGAGTCCCGACTTACAAAGTAATAGTTGTGTACTTGGAAATTGATAGCAAAAAATGAAGAAATGAGAGGTCAGTGACTGCTTGGCAGTGATCAAACAGCAACTCAGCAATGACAACAGAACACCAACAACCAAACAGCAAGTCACCCCAGAATTAGCTTAGACAGACCAGTTTTTACTTCAAAATAACCAGCAAACCCTTGAAAATATCCACAGACCACTGTTTGTCCCAGAAGCTAGCTTAGTTGGACCCATGACTATTTGAAGTTAACCCTATACCCCTCTGAAATTCCAGTGGCTAAATATTGAGCCAAAAGATATCAGTGAATTGGTCAGAACTCAAGGTTTGTTCTACCAATTTAATGGAACACTAAGCCAAATGAAACAATGAGAAAGAGAAAATGCAGAATCTTTCTCGAATTCAATCTGTTTTGCCTTTTCAATTCACTCACTGTTTTCTTAGAACTATATCTCTCAAAACTCAAAGAAAGCTCTCCCAAAAATCCCCTCCGTCTATTCTGTTTAAGCTCTATACTTATAGTTAAGAAATTAACTCCTGATGGTGCAAAAAATCCTAAACTAAACCCCTGCTCATCCCTATCTCTGCTGAACCCATGAGATTCCCTGGGCAGACCCCACTCAAATTGTCTGGTATGGGACTTGTTATTAAATAAATCCCTGAAGGCCAAGTATGGGGTTCTAATATTTTAATTGTTTCTGCCCAAACATGGCCAAGTGCCCTGCTGTAACAGCAGGTTCCACTGCCCTGTTTCAAGTGTAGTGCAATTGACAAGAAAATCCTGAGATGCTAACCTCTGACTTCCTAACAGTTAATTCAAATCCTAATTTCAGAATCACAACAGCTCTAAACTTTTGATCCAACAGTGGTTCAAGGATTAAACAGGCCAATTCCAACTTACTGCCATATTGTTCTAAACCTATTCTCATACAACTAGTTGAGGACACTACAAAACAGTCAATTATCAGCTATAACAAACAACAACAACTAACTCAATACACAGAATCAACCGACAGACAGAAAAAGTCCAATTCAAACAAAAACAAACCACTGCCCGGTATTTCACACAACAAATTCTACGAGATTAGACGACGACATTCAATTAACTACAACATGTATCATTGGTAACAGATTAATTGATAAAACAGTGATTCTAAAAATCTCGGCCGAAAATGAAACTAAGTATCCGACGACGCTAATCGAAGCGAATACGCATTCGACAACATACGCAATCAAATAAACAACACAGAAAAATAATTGACCAAATAAAAGGTCTTTGAGAAGAAGTGACAACAGGGACGGCCAAAAAAAATGAGAAGAATTCAATCGAGTTAAACTAAACAAATACACAAAACAAACAAATACCTAATTGAAATAAACAGTAAAAAGGAAATTACCTCAAAAGAAATCAAAATCGGACGGACCCGGCTCCAAAGGATTCGAGTTTCGCACCTTTTGAAGTAAACGGACTTTAATTGGAGTGTTTTTCAAACGAAAAACACTCCAATTAAAACCCGTTGCCTTCAAATAACGTTGACTCGGACGAAATCCCTAGTTTTGGATTCTAGGGTTCTTGAGGCCGTTTTTGGGGCTTGACTGGTTCTGGCACGATTCGAGCAAAAATAAAGTTGGTTACGGTGAGAGGGAGGTCGGGGTAGTGTTCGGGGTGAATTTGGAGCGGTTTGGCATGGTTTTGGTTTTGACTCGAACCTTCGATCGAAGATTCGAGACGTTCAGGGATGATTCGAGATACAAGGGTTATGGATTCGTATAGATGGGGAGAAGGGGAAGCTATGGTGTGATTTTGGTGGCCGGCGGCGTTGTTGCCGCCGGGTTTTGGGTGGCGGAGAAGGGCGGCGGTTAGGAACCCTAATTCTCGTCTCTGAGTTGAGAGAGACGAAGTGAGAGAGTAGGGGTCTAGAAGTGAGGCGGGGTAAAGGGTTTAGGGGTATTTGGGTGAATTAAGATTAGGAAAATGATCTCATCCATTAGATTAAAACGTTCAACGGCTATGATCAAACTAACTTAATGAAACGACACCGTTTAGGTGTAAAGGCTGAGATTGGGTCGGGGAAAACGGGTTAGGGCATGGGTTGAACCGGATTTTGGGGTGTTTTTGGACTGGGATTGTGCTGATTTGGGCCTGGACTTTGGTCCAATTTTGATTTCTTTCTTTGATTTTTCTTTTCTTTTGTTTTCTTAAAATAAAACTAAAATTCTAAAAATTCTAAATTAACTTATAGAACTAAATTAATTTGTCAAAGTACTAGTTAATTTGTAATAGTAATTATCATATATAATTAAATAAACATTAAAATACAACTGGGACATTAAATTCTGAAAACGCAAAAAATACATTTTTGTGATTTTTTTATTTTGTAAAATAAACTTAAACTACTCCTAATTGCAAAGTTAGATAAAAAATGTAAATACAACCTATTTTTGTATTTTTATTAATTTAAACACATATAATCATGCATATACAAATGCAAACAATTACCAAGAATAACACGAAAATTCACAAAAACTACACAACGTAAAAATAGACAACTTTTGTTTTGGTTTTGTGGGAGTAATTCACGTTAGACAAAAATCACGTGCTCACAGCTGCTCCTCTTTGTGTGGAAATGCGAAGAGTTTTCGTGCAAAGAATAATGAGCAAGTACGAGCGATTTTTGTCCGTTCGAGCACTCCGTGTGAAGCATTTCAGAAAGATCTTGACCGAGCCTTTGCTTCGGGAGGCTTCCTACATATCCTGGACTAAACAGGAATCATGTCAATGAGACTACAGAATGTTCTTGTACATTATGGCCAATACCGGGTATATAAGTAGTAATTTCAAATCCAGAGGTTAATCGTACTCATGCAACATTACGTAAGGCAGGGTTTGGTTTTTTTGGGGTGATAGTGGAAAAATTGATAGATAAGTCATCCTTATTGACACTTTACAGTACCGTACATGATTTTTTAATATTATACGGATCCTCGTTCAATTCTTTCAAATTCATTGGATCCTTTTCGCATTTGAGAATCCCTCCTTTCTTCCACTCCGCCCCAAAGAGTAACTAGGACCAATTTAGTCGCATTTTCATGTTCCGATTGAACACTGTCCATTTTTTATTATTCTTAAAGGATAAGATTATTCTTTTTACCAAACACATGCGGATCCAATCACGATCTTATATATAAGAAAAATAAAAGATCTTTCTTGATCAATCCTGTTGCCCCTTATTCTTGGAAGATCCTTTTCAAGTTTGAATTTGTTCATTTGGAATTTGGGTTCTTCTACATCATATTTATTCAATATGAATATTTTCCCTCTTTTCTTATATCATTCCTCAAGTCCCTTAGGTTTGATCCTGTAGAATTTGACCTATTTTATCATTGAATGAAAGGTACGAAATAAATCATATTGATAAAAGTGCCATGTGAAATCTTCGGTTTTCCCTTTCCTCGATCCCTATCCCATAGGTTAGGTACAGTGATTGAATCAATAGAGAACCTTTTCTTCTGTATGAATCGATATTATTCCATTCCAAATCCTTCCCGATACCTCCCAAGGAAAATCTAGAATTTGGATCCCAAATTGACGGGTTAGTGTGAGCTTTATATATATATATATATATATATATATATATATATATATATATATATATATATATATATATATATATATATATATATATATATATATATATATATATATATAATCTCTGAGTTTTAAACTGTGGGTACACCCATGGGTACAATATCTTCGAGAACCATTTCCTCGGGAGCCTCATCTCGATCTTCCAAAAGACGTCTTCAAAGGTCTAGAAGAATCAAACAATGATGCAGAAGAAGTAGAAAACGATGAATAAGAAGCAAAAAAAATAAAGAAGAGGTCGTAGCCCGCCAAAGAGCAAAAGCTCTTAGCATGCAGAGAAAATTACCGTCTGATGGAAGACTTGGCAAGCATAGGCCTTACCGACAAGGCTACTTTGATTCCACTTCTTGTAACACTGAGCCGTGCAAGTTAGTAGCTGGTAGTGCCGTTTCACTCCAAGGAAACCAAAAAGGGGTGAAGTGCCATATCAGGCCGAAGTAGGGAGGTGAACAGTAGTATAAAGTTCGAACATCCTCCGGAGTAGTAGTATAAAGTTCGAATATCTTCGTAAGTAAAAGAATTTGGCGCCCTTCTCTCATCTTCTCGAGCCAACGATGACATTAATTGAAACAACAATAACAACAAAAAACTAGTGCAATCACACTCGGTAGGGGTGAGCTCTTAGAAAAATCCATAACATAACTGGCGAGAACACTGTCGTGTGACATTACGGCCGCGGGCTTTAAACATGTGAAATAAAATTGGACAAAGACGAAGGGAAGAAAAGAGTCAAAGGTTGTTAAAGAACGACTTAATGAAGTTTTGGTTCAATAAAGCTTCCATTTATAAAGAGAAGGTAGTGTAACCAACAACGCAATTAATACTTTTGGGAAACGTATCGACATGCGCAATCAATGATTTTTGGGAATGGATTGGCAGCGGTATTGTCGCTTTGAAAAAATAAACCGAAAGTGTAATGAATACTTCTGAGAAGATG
Organism: Nicotiana noctiflora; assembly: GCA_032618575.1. Classification (NCBI taxonomy): domain Eukaryota; kingdom Viridiplantae; phylum Streptophyta; class Magnoliopsida; order Solanales; family Solanaceae; genus Nicotiana; species Nicotiana noctiflora. The sequence goes on along the minus strand of JASVEL010008458.1, from coordinate 119,075 downwards.
AACTGATGGGATGTCTTGACTATCGCACAAGCGTACGTCATAAGCTTGACGTTGTCATAAGAATCTCAAGGAGATCAGTGTCAAAGTCGTTTCTTATCATTCTACTCAAAGAAATGCGAGGACTATCTATATACAACAAAATTCATAGGGTCCGACTTTTTGACAATCGAGGCACCTCGTAAAGACCGCCCCTAGAAAGGATCAATGTTTGGCTTGGGGCTCAACCCCGAGGGTTCTGAGTGATCGACCTCGAGGTAGTGTCAATCGGCGGCTATGATGGATTATCGAGAAGTTCCAAAGGCATGTGACTAAAGCTGACCTAGCTTAATAGGCTAGTTCAAGCCCGTATATTGGCATTGAATGGCTATATCAGCCTTATGTCTTTTTAATAAATGAACTTTCTACTATGTTAGGATTCACCTCATCTATAAACGGGACCCTTTTTTTTGTAAAAGGGATACACAACACACTACATTCTATACAAGAACATTCTCTGTTCTCTAACTCAAACATACTATCGATTTGATTCTATTGCTTACATTTATTATCTTATTTATATTTATCACATTTTATTAATCGTTCTTCATTTATTGCTCATTATTGGTCATAAAAGAGCCCCGCCATCAAATTTATCATAACTGTTAATTCTTCATCGACTGCCCTTATTTCTAGAATTTCGATTTGATTATTACACTATCTACAAGCTCTTATCTTATCTTCTAATCTTTCACTTAACATCTATTGCCTAACAACTAGCATAAAAATAGATCACATATTTTTAGAACCACAAAATCAAATCTAGTTGTTATTTACATATTCAAGGTAAACAACAAATATTGACCACAATTTAATATTTTGTGAGAAAATTGAATATTATATGAGAAAATATTAGACATGAGTCTAACATCGCATGAAGGGATAAAATATAAAAGGAATTTTTCATAAAGCATCATCTTTTTTGTCTAATTAGCCATTTATAGATACCCTTTGCTATATTACGTGTTATATATACCTTTTATATTTTTATACAATGTATTTTATGTATTTAAGCTGGTGTATTCATTAATACAACCAAAAATATAAGCGTAAAATCTGGAATTCCAGCTAAGTTTGACATGCATTTAGCTATATTCAAGCGATATTAACATTAAATATAGTAATGTATCTACGCTAAAAATGGAAGGAAATAAAATTACATGATATTCTCCTAATTTAACTCAACGAACTAAAATGATCCCTCATTAATAATCTGTATTTGAGATATACATAATAAAGATTATAGCTGAATAAAGAGAAATACATATGAATAATACAGTTGAATACAACAAATTACACCTTAATTCATCTGAATAAAATACTTGAATACAATAAAAATACAGCTGAACAAACTCTTGAATGCAACAAAATACAACTAACTTCTGCTGAATATAATAGTTGAATATAACTGAATACAATTGTATAACACTTGAATACAACTAACTACTGGTGAATAAAATAGTTAAATATAACTGATTTAACATGAATACAAGTGAATACAGCTGAAGAATATATTCGAATACAACTAAAAATGTTCGTGTACCCATCCGTAAGTGTTAACCTTTTGTCTCTTTCTTTTATCATTTTCCAACCAACACCAATCTCTTTTAGGATTTTCGGTCTTTTTTTTTGTTCAAATTGCTGCCGTGCTGCAAATTTTCTTCTCACGATGTGTTATTGTTTGATATTGAGAATTTGGGTAAGAAACTAGGATTTGTGGGAGAAGAGGGTCTGGTTGTATGGAAACAGAGAGAGATTGTATTGGGGTTTGTAGATACGCGGTAATTATGTGAGAGAAAATACAAAAAGGGAGAGAGAAAAATAATATTTAGCATATATGGTGCCTTAATTGTAGGATGTAACTATATTTAGATTTTTTGCTATGAAGGATAAAAGGTATTTATAGGATGTAATATTTTAAAATGGTATTTATTATTGATAAATAAGGTAACAAAGTTTGTTATAAGGTGTAAAAATTCCAAATGTGGCCGACATTTGCACAAACTAGCCGAACCAGTCAGGTAGAGGTCCTGCACATGAGTTGGTCCCTATCATCGAATTAGCCAGCCCAGGCTCAAAACCAGATCGAGACCGAACCAAGTTTGTTCATGGCCACCTTAATCTGGTTTGCGTAATTGTCAGTTTAATTGTAGTTGGGGGAGCTTGTACTTAACCTTTGATGAGGAAAGCGAAATAAATATTTGAATAAAATACATTTTTAAGCCTGAAATATATGTAATTTATAGTTTGTTTAGCCAAATTTTTCCTAAGCTTAAAGCTAAAGTGTTTGGCCAAACTTTTACAGGGAAAACATATTAGAAGCAAAAGCAATTTTGAAGATGCCGATAATTTCTCTCCAAATTTACTTTTTTGAAAAGTACTTTTGAGGAGAATACACGTAAAAGAAATTTTTTAAAGTTTGTCCAAACATCTAATTACTGCTCAAAAATAATTTTTTTAAGTAAATTAGTCAAAAACACTATTTTTCATTAAAACATTTATTATAAAAAATATATCTCAGACAAACGAGTAGGACTCAACTTAATAGATAATATGAAGAGGCATAGCTAAGCTATTAGAATGTGATTATACAGGATAACGACTAATCAAAGTAGGTGCTCCAACTTTTACTTGCTTCAACAATCAACACACACCACAAGCCCACAGCCAACAATTTACTAATTGAGTGGAACTTACTATTTAGGTCACCATTTTAGTCCTTATCTTTTGCAGCCTTTTTTTTTTTTTACTATCTCTTTCAACCTGATATATTCATTTTCCACCTTAAATGTGTTTGGAAGTGCGTCTTCTCAAAAAGTTTGCACAAAATTTTGGAAACGTGCACAAAATGTGTTTAAGAAAGTCTTGAAACAGCTTTCCAATAAACTTTACAAAATTCGATTTGAGATCTATTGCTTATTTTAGTTATACGATTTCTTTTTTTATAAGAAGATATAAATTATTGCCGGTTTGATCATGCTTCTCCAAGTTCAAATCACAATAAAAAAAGTATTTTTTTTAAAGTTGAAGTATTTAGCCAGACTATTTTTATAAAAAAAAATACATTTGAATAGAAGCAGATAAATTAGTCAAATATTCGCCAAATATACAGTAGTTTGGCCCTATTAGTCTTCCTTTTCGCGTTATTAAAGAAAGTAGTTCAAATTAGATTGGAGCAGAGAAAGTCTGATTGGATGAGTATAAAACTGAGGCACAAAAAGCGAAAAGGCAAGTCAAAATCTAAAGAAGAGAGAAAGACACATAAGACCAACTGGGAACTGGTCAGGCAGCTCTCAAATGCTACTAACATAAATCAAATCAGAAAAACCTCAAAATTTCAGTGAGCAATCAAAGTTTCTATATTGAGGTCATAGTCTCAAAATTTCATGGCGAAAACCTCAAAATCAAATCAGAAAAACACTTCTTATAGTAATAGCAGTGACAAGAATAACAGTAATAGCGGTGGTAGCGGTGATCATGCCATTTCTAAAGGGAAGAGAAAGCGAAAAACTGTCGTCTCTAGAGGTTCTCCTCCACAGCGTAGCTCCATATACAGAGGTGTCACAAGGTATATTTTCATTTGCATTAGTTCTTTTCTTCATTTAAGTGTGTGATCGTTTCATTTAAAAATTTAAATTATCAAAATTTAATTTTACTTAATTATTTTTTCAATACGTCCCTCACGTGCCTGCAGCTTGTTATTTTTTTTGATGAGTTAAGTATGTGAAATTTTTTTTCCCGCTGCTGGATACATATTATTATTAGGCACAGGTGGACGGGTCGATATGAAGCTCATTTATGGGATAAGAACTGTTGGAATGAAACACAGAGCAAAAAAGGAAGACAAGGTTCACCATAATTTTTGTCCTTTATTTCTTTTTCTTTTTCATTGATTAGTTTATTATTTAGTGATTGTGAATATTTAGCTATGATGTTGTTCAACTACATTATTGATGGGATCTTTTTTGTTTTCTTTGGCTTCTCTTGCTGAATGGTGGTTGTGATAAAATCCAATAAAACTGCAGTATATCTTGGTAAGTTATCTATCATTATCATTCAAACTAGAATTTTATTTTCATAAATATTAAGCATTATATTTCATGTTGAAAACTTTTGCCTACGTATAGCATATCAAATCAGTACTATTCATTACTAGATTTTCCATTTCTAAAAGGGAAGTTTAATTTATTTAAATAAGAAAGTAAGAATTGATGCTTACCACAATATATGAGTAATTTTTCAATGAATCTTATCTTATTTCTTGGGGATTTCTAATTAAGGGGCCTACAATGACGAAGAAGCAGCTGCACATGCATATGACTTGGCTGCATTGAAGTATTGGGGTCAAGACACCATTCTTAATTTCCCTGTAATTAATCTTCCATCTTATTTTTAAAAAAAAAATTAGTACAGACTTTTGTTCTATTACTAATCCTAATTCTATTTATTTTTATTGATTTGTTTTCCTTTGGTTATGAATATAATGTAGATTTCGACGTACGAAAAAGAGCTAAAGGAAATGGAAGATCAATCGAGAGAAGAATATATTGGTTCTTTGAGAAGGTACTGTCGACTTCCAGAGAAACAAAGCTTCCCCTTAATATTTGTAACTAATTTAATTAATTAATTAGTGCTTAATTTTGTAGAAAAAGCAGCGGATTTTCAAGAGGAGTCTCCAGATATAGAGGCGTAGCTAGGTAATTAATCATCATCTTGAGAAGTACAGTCCAAAATAAGTGATTTATTTTGGATGTTTTCATACAAATTAAAAAAATTTACCTTTTCGCATTAATTGGTAATAGGATTGACCATATTCTATCTGACATAAACACTCCTAATAACACATATTCCAACACTATTTATTCCAAGGACAATGTAGGAAAAAAATAATTAATTCATTCTTGAAATCTGGAAAAATCACTTATTTTGGACCACAAAAAAAAGTCAAAAAATCACTTATTTTGGACCGAATAGAATATTAAGAAAAGTTTCTACCTTACCCTTTGAGTTGCTAGGGGGTGACCTACCCCTAGGTAACTTGAAATTTTTTTATATGTATGTGTGTGTATATATATCCTAAATAATAGGTATATATTGTGATTGATACTTAATATTCAAATCTTGGTTAGACGCGGTGGTTGATTTGGGGGACAAAACTTGACTTTCGGTACATTGTTTGAGTTTAATTATTCCGACCCTAGAATTTGCTCAAACTTTTAGTCCCTTAACTTTGAAATCTTTAATCCGCCTTTGTCATCGCAGATTCGTAGTACACCTAGGCTATAACATTTTCTTGACTAGAGATGTAAATAATACAAGATCACTTAGTGTGCCCTACTATATATTAAATTAGTATTATGCACCGTATGTAACCAATATTCGGCACTTGAGACTTGCCTCGATACAAAATGTTGGGTGATCTAAAAGTGCTGCACTTAAATAAAGCCATAGGTCCACCCAAAAAAGAAAATGAAAAGAGTAGTAAAGAAGAAGTATTGCATGCTTTTGCCAGCCACAATGTTATTCTTAATTTTATTTTGATAGTAGTGCAGCTAGAACTTTCAACAACAAATTTAAAAAGTTGCAAGAATATCACAACTTATAATATTCGAATGTACTAATATGAAAGAAATATTTGGTCTGATTTTGCCGCTAAACTAGAATGAATCTATAAATATGTATAACAAACTTTTTTCTCTGTATAATTTTTTTTTACGTAAAGAATTTAATGTAACTTGTTTCAAACGACCATACACACGATCTAGGAAATGTATGTAAAAATTAAATGAAGCTTGACACCAAGCATAATTTTTCAAAAGCTGTACTAAGATTGATGCCCATGATTGCAACTGGTATATCACATGAACTCATATGGGGTTTTATCTCATCCCATTCTTGTGCCATTGGACTTGTCGTCCTGACCTTGACTTTAGAACTCTTTATACAATGCTTGACGCCACTATGAAAATGTGCTCACAATAATTAATTTCACAACATAAAGTAGTAAAAAAATAACATTAACCGTAAATATTTTTTTTTTCTTGTATGTATTTGTAATTTATTTATGTTTTACTACATCAATGCTTTATATCTAACGAATTATTTTTTTATTACTCATTTGTAGACACCACCATAATGGGCGATGGGAGGCTCGAATTGGCAGGGTATTTGGCAACAAGTACCTCTACCTTGGAACATATGGTACGTAATACGTATAAATGCAAATAGAAATCTATAGGAGTACGTATTTTGATGGCCCCATGTCACTGCACGTGGTGGGGATCTTATAGTTGTGTCTTAAATTAATATTGCCAAATGAAAACAGTTATGTCGGTTATCAATAAAAATAGCCTATTCAATGTTTAATTATTCCAAAAGACTCCAAACATATTAATGGAATAGAAGAAAGTAAGTCAAATAAGAGAAGAAAAACAGTCAAGAAGTTAGCTCGATTAAATATTACTAGTTGGTTGTTGGGTTTTTAGATCACCAACTTTCAACAGCTAGGTCTGCTATTTAAAACAACCCATGAGGTCCTATGAGCCATGACTTCAGTTTCAACCTCCAGCTCAATTTTCATTGACTTTAATTATTTTAGTGGGACATTTCACACAAATTATGTACGTTGACAATTACTATGTATAGATCCAGAAGAGAAAAGTATTGACTGTATCTGTATGTATCTTTTGCACCGGATATGCAGAAAATATATGATTAATATAACAGTTCAGCCTGTTAGTGATATTGTTCGCTTTGGGACTATGCCCGCATGGTTCTAAAATGCGTCACTAGAGTCTAAGACATGTTTACTTATATATCCAGCATTCCTTCGTGTGATTTGCTTAAGGTATCACATACACCCCCCTTGGGATAGAGCGTCCTCTCTCAAGTTTGCCCCACCGGCTAGTGATAATGTTTTGAGCATAGATCCGCACGGTTTAATATTGTGTCACTAGGGTCTATGGCCGTGTTTACTTATATACCCAACATCTTTTTTATGTTTTGTCCACGTGGATTTGCCTAGGGCATCACAGGTGATCATGAAAAGATCTTATAAACAAGTTACTAATAACATTGAAATATAAAGTATTCTTTTAACGGGCTAAAAGACTTGATGAATACTTAAGGTAGGTCTTGAGATGGAAATTATGCAGTGTCTATATATTAGATTATTTTCATTATTTGAAAAACAGATTTTAACATGAAATCTTTTGTCCTTTTTCTAGAAATCTTTTCCTTCCCTCATCTTTTTCTTTGCAATTAATAATTGATTATAATAAGATGCAGCTACTCAAGAGGAAGCAGCAATGGCATATGATATGGCAGCTATAGAGCATAGGGGACCTAACGCTGTTACAAACTTTGACCTTAGCCGTTACATCAATTGCAATCCTCAACCAAAACCAAATCCTAATTTTACTGACCTAAATCACATGCCTAACACAAAGGAAGAAATAGATTTTAACTTGATCCACCAACAGCACGAACAGCAACAGAGCTCAAATTCTGCTGGAACCACCGTAACTCCGCCACATGCAGTGGGCGGTACAGCTGCTTCATCGGTTGTTGACTGTCCAGAGACACCGCCGAAGCCGGACAGGCCGCGGAAGATTTTCCCGGATTACATACAAACATACTTTGACCGCCAAGATTCGAGTAGTTTTGTCGAAGAGCATGATATTATTTTTGGGGACTTGGATTCCTTTCTGTTGCCTATGTTTGCATATGAGCTTAATACCTAGCTAAGTACCTTAAACTTAATTAGCAGTTTGAAGTAATATTACGGCATTCGAGATACATCATCAAGATTATTTTAATTGTTAATACTAAAAGGTTAAAGGCAGCTGGAAGAGTCGAGACCAAAACAAGAAAAAAATTAAAAGAATAGAAATATTATTTCTCAGTTTTGATTTTTTGAATATATGATTGTTCGTTTTATTTTATTATTATTTAAGCAATCTAGTAGACAGAATCAAATGAGGGATACTGTTTTATGTTTTTCTTTTACGTCTGTTTCTCTGTCAAATATTGCATCTAATATTAAGATAGCCTGTAGAGTAATGAGTTAACGAAAACCTGTCGCCACTCATATTTAAAAACGCAGTAAACTATTTGCTTTGATCGTATATTAATCTGTATTCCTGTAATCGTGTACTTTGATGAATGGCTGATGGTGACTCTGTTAATTAAGTGGTTAAAGTCAGTGTTAAAACCGTGTTAATTAGTTGTATTACTAATGAATTACTAATAAACATCAATTGGCTAGGTGTAAGTTGAAAGGAAATCCTTGTGATGTCAAGTCAGCAATTAATCAATAACACCTTGATTCTTCTAAAGGAAGGTGTAACATAGTAAGTCTTTAAGGGTAGTTTAGCCATTTTACAATGCCAGTTAATCAGAAAAACAATTAGTTAAGAGCCTAACAACGGTTAAGTTTGTTAATGATAGTTAGCCTCTAATATGGCTATATCATACTGTATCTATTAATTCTCCATTCTTGCAAACTATTTAATGCACGTAAGGCACATGGTATACCTGTTGCATTTGTTGTAAGATCATTTGTAGATGTTGTAATGGTTTTGTTCAGTAACTGCACTATGTGACCAGGGGCGCAAGAGTGTTCACCCGAACCCTTTGCCAAAAAATTACATTGTATATATAAGGCAAAATCTATTTTTTGCTTCTATATATTAAATTTTGAACACCTTTCACAATTTAAAAGTATAGTTTAGTGGTTAGGGGGTTTAAAATATACAGTCATATGTTCAATTCCTGCTAGCTATAAAATATATTTTTTGAACCCCTTCGTCGAGATCCCACCGAAGTCAATGTATGTGATCATACTTTGTACAGTTTCCTAGTTGAGGCTGCATGCTTAGTGAATTGTTCTGCATTTGTGTAGTTGCATTTCCTCCTTAGTTTGGCATTTGAACATTGTGCATATTTTTCTGTCCATATTTGATTAACTGTTCTTGGAGGTTGATTCTGTATCATAGTTTCAGACAGTGCATTGTAAGTAGCATGAGGATTACCATTTTTCTTCCTTGGTGAAGTCTGCTGGATATAACCCTTCATTTTGAACACCTAAAAATAGAGATTGAAATTTTTGTTTGTCCTATGATAATTTCCTCCATTTCTAATATACATAGCTACATCATATTGCCTTGTGGTAGTAGTAGGACTTGCCCCTAATAGTCACGAACTTGTTGCAACAGATTTTTGACTTGCATCACTAATAACTATAGCATAAGCTTGGTTTACAGATGGTATAGGACTCATTAGTAGAATCTGGCTTCTTGGCTCGACTGTAAGAGTCATTAAGCCCCATCAAGAATGAGAACAGCTTAAGCTTTTGCAAATGTAGCACAAAATCTCTTGACTTAGGGCAATCACATCCTGGTGCAGGAACGAAAGCTTCAAATTCTTCTCACAAGTCTTTCAGTTTTGAGAAGTATATCGAATCTAAGACAGTTCCTTAGCTTAGTGTGGTTATTTCTTTATGTGATTCTATGATCTAGAGTCATGTATTTTATCAAATCTCTCATGCAGATCATTCCACACTACTTGTGCACTTGAGGTATACATTATGCCTCCAAGAAGATTGCTAGATATATAATTCATTAGCCAAGATAACACTATAATATTTACCCGTTCCCACTTATTTCACAAGTTTTTTGGACAATTTTCTTTGGAATAAGTTCCATCAATCAACCCCAATTTATTTTTGGGGTTGGAGAGTCTATTATCATAGATCTATTCTACGGAGAGTATTTTTCGATACATGTTAGTTCAAATGAGATGTTTTGAATTCCACTCACATCAGGTGATTTTTCTCGTGTATATATATATAATAAAACTCTCAAGAATGAAAGGGAGATAAAGCTAGCAACAAATTTGTAATATTTGAATGTTACTCAATTGAACTTTTTCGTTCTCTCTCTAACGTAAAGTAATGTTTCACTTTGTCACTGTCACTTATCCTTTCCGGTGCTCCTTTTCCGGCGAGCCAGAGGTAAGTCCCCCCACCCCACCCTCATTTCCCGTCTCTTCCCCCTTTCTTCTCTCACCCTCCCTCTCTTGCTTTTCCTTTACCTTCTCTTTCCTCCTCGCCTACTGTTGCGACCGGCACCGGCAGCTTTCCGGCGACCACCAGTGACGGCGTTTCGTCCTCCTTTATTTCCCTTTATCTCCCTCTATCTCCCCTCTTATCTCCTTTTTCTTCCCCCTTTTTATCCTCCTCGCTATCCCCTCCCAGCCCCCAACGATCTCCCGCCCCGATCCCCTTTCTTCTCTTTTGACTTCCCGTTGAACCGTGCTGCCCAGCGTCCAGTGGTAGTAGAGGCAGCGGGACCATCTCTTTTTTCGTCTCCTTGTTTTTTTGTACAGGTCAATTAGAGTAGTGCCTGGGGTTCACGGAGGCTGCGATTTCAGCAGTGCAACTAGCGGCAGTGGTGGTGCTTGGCGGTAACCGACGTCGAGTCATATTTTCAGGTTCTTTCCATCGGGAGTTGGTGCCTCATGCTTTCTCATCTCTTACCTTATGCTACTTAAGTTGTGACTATTTAGGTAACACCACTTCAAGCATATTTTTAGAACACCTGTTGTTGTTTTCTATTTTTTCCTAGGTATACCTGTAGATATAGTGGCTGTGGTCTGGGATGGTAAAGTAGGGTCATGTCCTCGAGGGGTGCCGAGGGTGAGGAGTAGGGTGGGAAGAGGGCCAGTAGATGGGACGAGAGGCAAGAAGGGTAAGGGGAGAGAGGAAGCCCGTAGACTGAGGATCGGATCATGGAAAATAGGCACGCTGACGGGTAAATCTATTGAGCTGGCAAAGATTCTCCAGAAGAGGAAGGTTAATATAGCCTGTGTTCAGGAGACTAGGTGGGCAGGATCGAATGCTCGAAATGCAGACGGGTATAAGTTATGGTACTCTGGAGTCGTGAGGGGTAAGAATGGAGTGGGTATCTTGGTGGACATGAATCTTAGAGAGTCTGTGGTGGAGGTTAGGCGAGTGAATGATAGACTAATGTCTATTAAGTTGGTGATCGGTGATTGCACCCTCAATGTAGTGAGTGCTTACGCGCCGCAAACGGGTTTAGATGAGGAGGTCAAGAGGCGTTTTTGGGAAGGTTTGGACGAGGTTTTTCGTAATATTCCACCCACTGAAAGGTTATTTATTGGAGGGGATTTTAATGGCCATATTGGGTCAGATGCGGGTGGCTATGGCGAGGTGCATGGTGGCTTTGGACTTGGGTTTAGGAATGGAGGAGGTACTTCGATGCTAGACTTTACCGGGGCTTTTGAGCTGGTGATTGCGAACTCGTCGTTTTCGAAGAGGGAGGAGCACCTAGTTACTTTCCAAAATTCAGCGGTGAAGACTCAGATTGATTACCTTCTCCTCAGAAGGTGTGATAGAGGTTTGTGCAAGGATTGCAAAGTCATCCCGGGAGAGACCCTCGCGACTCAACATAAGCTTGTAATAATGGACATCGGTATTATGTTGAAGAGGAAAAAGAGGTTATCTCGGGGCAGATCGAGGATTAGATGGGGAACTTTAACTAAGGATAAAGTCCAAGAGTTGGAAAAGAGGTTAGCCGCTATGGGAGCTTGGATGAGTAGTGGGGACGCAAGAACTATGTGGTCAATAACGGCAAAATATGTGAGGCAGGCGGCAAGAAATGTGCCAGGGGTATCGAAGGGTTGTTCCGGCAAGCACCAAAGCGACTGGTGGTGGAATGACGTAGTCCAAGGTAAAGTGGAGGTGAAGAAGGTAGCGTACACAAAGTGGGCAGGGAGCATAAATGAGAAGGAAAGGGGAGTGAATAGAGAGAGGTACAAGGTGGAAAGGAAGGAGGCAAAGCTGGCGGTCACGGAGGCTAAGAATGCAGCGTTTAGCCGCCTATACGTAGAATTGGGGGAGAAAGGCGGGGACAGGAAGTTGTTTCGGCTGGCTAAAGCGAGGGAGAGGAAGGCCCGAGATTTAGACCAAATTAGGTGCATCAATGACGAGGAGGGTCGAGTATTGATGGAAGATTCTCAGATTAAGCAAAGATGGCAGGCGTACTTTTATGGTCTTTTGAATGAAGAGGGGGACCGAGATATAGCGTTAGGAGACTTGGGACATTCGTGGAGGCGCCGAGATTTTAGATATTACAGGCGCATTGAGGTGGAGGAGGTCGTGGAGGCTTTGCGCAAGATGAGCAGGGGTAAAGCGACTGGGCCAGATGAGATCCCGGTTGTGTTTTGGAAGTGTGTGGGTAAAGCAGGATTGGAGTGGTTGACTGGGTTGTTCAATGTTATTTTAGGAGGAAGAGGATGTCGGATGAGTATTGGTCAAGTAGAGTGGTACCGTTGTACAAGAACAAAGGTGATATCTAGTGTTGTAACAATTATAGGGGCATGAAGTTACTTAGTCATACCATGAAAGTCTGGGAGAGGGTGGTGGAGGCGAGGGTGAGGAAGACAACGTCTATTTCCGACAATCAGTTTGGGTTCATGCCAGGTCGCTCCACTACGGAAGCTATCCACCTTATTAGGAGGATAGTGGAGCAATATAGGAATAGGAAGAAGGATCTGCACATGGTGTTTATCGACTTGGAGAAAGCGTATGACAAGGTCCCCAGGGAGGTGCTCTGGAGATGTCTTGAGGCGAAGGGTGTGCCGGTAGCCTACATAACAGCAATCAAAGACATGTACGACGGAGCTAAGACTATAGTTAGGACTGTGGGAGGCGACTCGGAGGACTTTCCGGTTGTTATGGGGTTACACCAAGGCTCTACGCTTAGTCCGTTCCTATTTGCCTTGGTTATGGATGCATTGACTCGCCATATTCAAGGGGATGTGCCATGGTATATGTTATTTGCTGATGACATAGTTCTAATTGAAGAGACGAGGGTCAGTGTTAACGAGAGATTGGAGGTTTGGAGACAGACCCTCCAGTCTAAGGGTTTTAAATTGAGCAGGTCTAAGACTGAGTACCTGGAGTACAAGTTTAGCGCTGAGCCGAGGGAAGTAGGCATTGACGTGAGGCTTGGATCACAGGTCATCCCCAAGAGAGGGTGAGATCGACGAGGACGCCACTCACCGTATATGAGCGGGCTGGATAAAGTAGAGGCTTGCATCGGGAGTCTTGTGTGACAAGAAAGTACTATAGTTACTCAAAGGTAAGTTTTATAGAGTTGTGGTTAGACCGGCCATGTTGTATGGGGCAGAGTGTTGGCCGGTTAAGAACTCCCATATCCAGAGGATGGATGTAGCAGAGATGAGGATGTTGAGGTGGATGTGAGGGCACACTAAGATGGACAAGATTAGGAATGAGGATATCCGGAAGAAGGTAGGCGTGGCACCTATAGATGACAAGATGCGGGAAGCGAGACTCAGATGGTTCGGGCATGTGTGGAGAAGAAGCCTTGATGCTCCGTTGAGGAGGTGTGTGTGGTTGGCCGTGGTGGGCACGAGGAGTGGTAGAGGGAAGCCTAAGAAGTACCGGGGAGAGGTGATCAGGCAGGACATGACCTGACTGCAAATTTCTGAGGACATGACCCTTGATAGAAATGTTTGGGGGTCAAGAATTAGGGTTGTAGGGTAGGGGTAGTGGAGCTTTGCGCACTTTATTCCGGGGTTGATAAGGGGTTGGATTAGGATTGATCTTAGATAGCTTGCAGTCTATGTTGAATTCACTTTATCCTTGATCTATCTTAGCATCGGGCCTTAGTTTCTGGTTAATGCTATTGCATATCATTTATCAGTTGGTTGTTATGCTTTTGTTACTATTATGGTTTCGACTGAAGTGACTAATGAATTGTCTTCTTCTTTTTTCCTTTTCTATTTCTGAGCCGAGGGTCTTTCGAAAACAACCTCTCTGCCCTTTTGGGTAGGGGTAAGGTCTGCGTACATATTACCCTCCCCAGACCCCACTTTGTAGGATTTTATTGGGTAGTTGTTGTTGATGTTATTATATATGAAAAAAAATATAGCATAATAGAAATGATGTGTTATTCACTTAGCTTTGGAGAATAGATATAATATGTTTATATAACCTTATTAGAGGCTAACTAAACCAGGGGCGGCTCAATAAATATGAAGGCCTAAAGCAAAATTTCAGTGAGAGGTCTTATTTTCTTTTATATTAAAGAAAAAAGTTCATATGTAATTTGATTTAAACACTATATTTTTAGCTTTTCTTATGCAAAATTATTGATAATTTTATCGAATACATTTAGTTTCTTTTGAGATATACCTTCTAATTAAGGTTTTTATTATTTGCTAAAATTTTATCAACAGCATGTTGTGGGATTGTATTAAAGTTCAATATTTATTTTTTCTGAATTACGAATAATACTCGAGTTCTTTCTCAATTTATGGTCTAGAAAATAATTCCAATATATATGGAACTAAAGCTTCAAACTCTTCCCACAAATCTTTATGTTTTGAGAAGTACACCGAATCTGAGACAGTTCCTTGGTTTAGTATGGTTATTTCTTTATGTGATTATATAATCTAAAGCCGTGTATTTTATCAAATCTCTCATACATATCATTCCACACTACTTGTGCACTTGAGGTATACATTATACCTCCAAGAAGATTGCTAGATACATAATTCATTAGCAAAGATAACACTATAGCATTTACCCGTTCTCAGTTATTTCACAAGTTTTCTAGATAATTTTCTTTGGAACAAGTTCCATCAACCAACCCCAATTTATTTTTGCCTAACAAGGCTATTCTCATAGATCTATTCTACGGAGAGTATTTTTCGATACCTGTGAGTCAAATAAGATGATTTGAATTCCACTCATATATATATATATATATATATATATATATATATGATGTGTTATTCACTTAGTTTTGAAGAATATATACAGTATGTTTATATAACCTTATTAGAGGCTAACTAAACCAGGGGCAACTCAATAAATATGAAGGCCTAAAATAAAATTTCAGTAAGAGACCTTATTTTCTTTTATATAAAAGAAAAAAGTTCATATGTAATTTCATTTAAACTCTATATTTCTAGCTTTTCTTATGCAAAGTTATTGATAATTTTATCGAATCCATTTAGTTTCTCTTGAGATATACATTCTAATTAAGGTTTTTATTATTTGCTAAAATTTTATCAACATCATGTTGTTGAGATTGTATTAAAGTTTCAACCTTTTATTTTTTAAATTACGAATAATACTCGAATTCTTCTCAATTTATGGTCTAGAAAATAATTTCAATATATATTAAAAAAAATCTCAATGTATGATAAATAATCTAATCTCACCTTTTCTACAATAAAAATCTATAATATCTCATTTGAAACACTAAGTATTCTTCTAAAAATTAAATTAATATATAATATCTTAGGAAAATTTTGGGGCCCCAAAAATTATGAGGCCCAAAGCAGCTACTTTAGCAGCTTTACCCTTGAGCCGGTCCTGAACTAAACTTGTTTTTTTGGATACTAATAACTTCATAAATACGATATTATTAAGAGCAAAAAAAAAAGAATTACAGCCCATGTCACTTGGCCTAATAGCCCAATCGAAAATAGCCCACATTTGAAGCTCTGACTCTATATAGTCCATGTTGTACATAACTTGAAATAAATTTTTTATCCTTTAGTCCACCATTAAAGACATATTTTTAGGGTTTTTATTATTTTCTTCTTTTTCATTCCCCCCTCTCGCTCACCGCCTCTCACTTCTCTAACTCACATAGATCCATCATCCTCTCTAAACCTAGCCCCCGTTATTCCCCATCCGTTATCCCCCACACAGTTCTTCCATTAATGGCTCGATAAAGGCTCGAAGAAAGACTCCATCGTCCATGATGGCAAGCAGAAGAAGGAAGAAGATTTTTGAAAGAAACATGAAAATACACATAGTTCTGAAAATAAATAGCTCTCAAACTTGATTTGCACCAGCAAACAACCACTAATTTTGGAGGATTTTGAAGTTTGAAGTTCTGGTAATTTTGGAAGATTCTGAAGTTTGAAGTTTGAAGATTGAAGTTCTGGAAAATCATAACTATGTAGCAGGTTGTATCGACACTGTATAATAGTGTATAATTGTGTATATGGATATACACCTCTTATACACTATTATATATGTTTATACAAGTTATACAATATTGTATAATTGTGTATAAATATGTATATTTGTGTATACTGTTTTATAAATATATATTTTTCAGTTTATAAGGATGTATATTCATTGTTAGCGTGTAAGAGATCTCCATAGAAGTTTGACACTTCCTTCTCTTTTTTTTTTCTTTTCGTGTATGTGCTATATGAAACATATTTATATGCGTTGGAGGAATTCTAAATTCATTTATCAATTATTTATTTTTCTTTTATCATGTTGGATTGATTCAGCAATTGCACATAAAGGTGTTTGAATTTATCTTCAGATAATATGCATTATTCAGGATAGGATTTTTGAGTTGCGTTATGGCTTATTTATATTTTTTATCAAATGCTTAATAATCAAAGGAAATCAAGAGAACTAAAATAACTGATTGTATAAAGAGAGAGCAATAACAATAGTTGATTATGTGAAATAAACTATTTTTTCAGGAATTAGCCTATTATTTTTGGGCTATAAATTTGCAATAAGATATCTAGGCTATTATGTTGCAAGTCAGGTGTCTAACTTATACTTTGGTAAAATTATCCCAAAAAAAAGTGAGCCTAGAATTTTAAAAATCAGTGCTTTCATACTCGATAAAGATGATAACTGAATTGAAATTTTTCTGTTAAGAGCTACGGAGTATAAATTTTTTTTTAACTATTCCTTGTACATTTCATTGATTACTACTAATAAATAAATAGGTCTTAAAGATAAACAGGAATTTACTAAAACTAAAGGTATTCTAACTACAATTACATAAAAATAATTCGTAATTAACTTTAAAATATTTTAATATATACTGAGGAAATACTTCCTCTCTCCATTCTCTTTTTTACTAGTCTATATTGACTAAGACATGTTCCTTAAAAAAATATTTATGTAGGCCTCATTTGTTTTTTTTTTTAAGATTAAGACGTCTGAATCTGAATACACATCTGAATATCAAGATGTGTATTAAGATTAAGACATCTGAATCTGAATACACATCTGAATATATTAAAATGTGTATTAAGATCTGAATAATAAATAATTAAGATTGTTTGATTTTTAACATCTGAATATATAAAATTTATCTTTATTTGAAAATTAATAAATATTAAATTCAAATAAAATACTAACTAATCTAATATTTTATCAATAAAATTTATAGTTTTTAAAAATATGATAGTTATTGGTGGTGATGGTTAACAGGTGAATACCGATTAGCAGTGGCGGATGGTGGTATTATTGGTTGACGATGGTGGTTCATGCTAGTAACTAGTAGTTATTGGTAGTGGTGGCGATTATGTTTTAGGATGGTCGTAGTGGTGGCTGGTAATAGTTAATAATGGCGGGTGGTGATAGTAGTTGTGACTGAGAAAAATGGTGGATGGGTGGTAGTAGGTTATAAGTTGTTGGTGGTGATGGAGTGGTCAATTGTGTTAGTTGGGGTGAATGAGTGTTGATTGTAGGTGATGGTGGTCAAAGTGGTGGGGATAGTGGGCAGTGATGGCCGATAATGGTGGCGGCTACGATTGAGGATGATGGTGGCGTGGTGGTGGTGGTGGTGGTGGTGGTGGTGGTTGTTGTGGTGGTGGTGAGGTTGGTTGAGTATGGTGGTGGTGGTAGTTGATAATGGTAGGCGGTGACGACAGTTAATAATAAATATATGATATCATATTAATGAAATTAAGTCTCTGTTATAGATCTGAATCATACAGACCTATTCAGACCCATTAAGTGGTTGTGAAGTAAAAAAACAAACACACTTAATAATTAAGATCTGAATAATTAAGATTCAGATTTTAAAAACAAATGCACTTAATGTCTGATATCTGAATAATTAAGATTCAGACCTCCATTAAGTGCAAACAAATGAGGCCTTAGTTACCCTTGCTACTAGTAATAATTAAAATTGTGTGACCCAAAAGGAAAGGAGGGAGTACTATTTGACCCAAAAAGTGAAAAAGGGTCAATATTACTTATCTTATATTGAATATTGTTTAAAGTTATATCATAATAATCGATCAAAAATTACCCATTTGTTTTATTATGAACAAATATACTCCGAAGGTTAACGCTTGGGCCACGTGGCAGCCATTTAGCCATTTTGTCAATATAATAATCCCCTGTTTCAGTTTTAATGGTATACTTTCCATATTAATTTGTTCAAAAAAGAATGACATGTTTCTATATTTGAAAATAATTTAACTTTAAACTTTTCATTTTATCTAAAGTTTTTATAACCAAACAAATGCATGACCCCATAAATCTTATCCCTTAAACTTTTAGGACCACATATTTTAAAAGTTTTTTTTCTTAAATTTTGTAACAAGTCAAACTACATCATCTAAGTTAAAACGAATAAAGTATTATTTTCTTAACGACCCCACCCAATACTCATTACCCGACTTAAAGAAATCCTCATAACGCTTAAAGTCTAAACTCTAATGTTATGACCCCAAGTACCCCAGTCATGATTGCGCCTATCACAGTACTAGGTAAGCCAACCAAACATTCACCACAATGAGATCTTTTATAAAATCAGTTTTCTAGTATCGAATAAGTCTAAAATTCGTCATATGAAATAGATAAATAAAACAGAATATGCGAAAAACCAGCACAAAATACCAACACAGTCCAACAAATTTGATGTCACTGGTCAGAGCCTCTAAATACAACTCAAAAACTAACTGAATAATACATCATAAGTCATAAATAACCGAATATTAAGATAGGAAGGAGGAAAGCAGGGGTGCGAACGTCGTGCAGCTACCTTGCAATCTCTGAAAATACCATGAGAGTGCTGGAAGCTCTCACTCTGATGCACGAGCACCTGGATCTGCACACAAGTTGCGGGGAGTAAGTGAGTATGCCAACTCAATAAGTAACTAAAGTACATAAAGTCTGAGTGCAGTGACGAGCATTTAAAAATTATATATTAGGAAATCTCAACAGAAATATCAAGTAAAGATCTGCAGGTCAATAGTCGATTTACTCGTATAATCTTCAGAGTTTAAATCAAAGTCCTTGAAATCATTTATTCAATAATTTTCAATAGAGGCTTAGTATAAAAAAAAGTGAAGGTAGTAAATATCATAAACAAACCCATCGGGAAAGATATCACTCATAAGTATGGCCCCTAGAGCAAGCCTCTCAGTCAATCATGACTAAGCTCTGTCACAGAGTACCCACTCTCAGCACTCCGACTCAATAAGTAACTTATAGTATTAGTGAAAGTAATAATTATTGCTCATCTCATTCCAATATATATATATATATATATATATATATATATATATATATATATATATATATATATATATATATATATATATATATATATATATATATATATACCTGGATCTAATATATATATAGTCGATTACGCCTCACTAGGGGTGTACATACTCCGGAGGGGCTCCTACACCACAAGCGTCATATCGCTATGACACACAACCTGATCCAATACATCTCGCTGCGGCATATATACCAATCCATATATCGCTGCGGCATGCAGGTACGATCCATAAAATATATATATATATATATATATATATATATATATATATATATATATATATATATATATATATATATATATATATCTTTTTTTTGCTGTTTTGTTTCTGTGTAAGGACCCTCTGTGGGCTTTTGTAATCATCGTTTATTAATACAAAAATGTTTCTTCAATTTCTCTTTGATTTGTGCTGGATTTCCCTTTATTTGCGTATGTGAAGAATCTGAGCATGTGGCTTTACTCATTGGTCTGAATATTGGAACCGGGTGTAGGTATTCCCTCGGTTCACAATTGGTTAATATGATATTCCCTAGAATCGTATGTTGTTCCTCGGACATAGCCCAAATTGAATCGATACAAACTTAGGCCATCGGGACCTCTATACTTGAATTGAGCAAGAGTGAGGCTTCGAATTTTAAAACAACCTTTTAGCCATTTAGGCCCCGTTGACAATCCTCGAGGGAGATTTGCTCGACCATCTAAGAATAAAGATTGCTCTGAGAGTTTCACATACCGTCCCCAAGTGAGAGTTTTCTCGAGCTCGGGCAGCCTAAAAATTTTGATTTGAACTTAGAATGGGGATAGCCCTGAGCGTTACAGATAGTCCCGGATGAGGGTATGCTTGGACTTGGATGGCTCAGGATTAAAGTAGTCGAGAGAGCACGTAACTTGATCCGAAGGAAAAAATAGCCCTAAGGCTTCAATAGTAATTCTCGAATGAAAATTGGCTCAGGCTCAAGTAGCTCGAGGACCAGAGAATCGGGTGAACGACTCGTACTTGTAATATTAGAAATCCTCGAGATAGGGTTCCGCCTTGAGGTTAGGTTTATATGGAAAACTCCGTAGAGCTTATCTTTGTTTTGACAGAGATCCTCGAGATAAGGTACCATCTTGAGGCTTATAGTGATATTGATGGCTCCTTAGAACCTATTTTCAAGGTATCAAATATCCTCGAGATCGGGAACCATCTCGAGGCTAGGTTAATGCAGGAACCTTTGATTCCATGAATATTGTACGACATTATTAATTGTATGAAGCAGTTATGAAAGGATCGAGATGATCCTGCCGGTACATCCTCTCGAGAGCGATAATGGCCTAGATAGAACTAATTGGATTTTAGGGTAGGCAGACACTTGCCGTTTTCTCTATATGTGAGTTTGTTTCCTTCTCTTATGAGGATTTCGCTATTTTGAGCCGATATCTCTTTACATAGAGTTCTTCCTCCTTGCGCCAGCCTTTCCATCACTTTAATTCAATTTTTTTGCTTGCGTTTTCATTTTCCTTCCATGGCTGCTACACCTAAATCCATTTACCAGGAAGAGAAGGCTTCCGCCTTTTCTTCCCGCTCAATTGGTAGTACACCTACCGGTGTTTGGCAAGTTGAACTCAAGATTATTTGTCTCGATGAGAGACCTTTATTCATAGATACCCCCAATATCGAGGGCCATTGGGATCACACATCAAGATTCTCTTTATCAATAGGATGAGGACACTTTGAGGTAGTGAATAGAGATTACGAATGGGGATACAAGGTGGTGATGCAGGTATCTTCCCTAAAAGAGATCATCACGGCTCATATAGAGGGGTTTTTACATTTATACACATACCCCTCCACATTGGTCCCTCTTGATAGAGTCGTGCTTGACATCTTGTCGAAGATATCAGACTACCCTAACACAGGTTCACCCGTCGTTGTCACACCTCCTTTTGGCGCAGGCCCGCGAGGGCGCGAATATAAAAAGGAGTTTTTCCAATTAAATGACAATCAAAACGGGATTCATTTATTGAGATATTCAGAGTCGCCACTTGGGAGATTTATGGTGTCCCGAGTCACCGGTTGAATCCCGAATTGAGGAAAGGTTTGACTCTATTTAACAGTCCGCGTACCAGAAATCCGGATAAGGAAATTCTGTTAACCCGGGAGAAGGTGTTAGGCATTCCCGAGTTCCGTGGTTCTAGCACGGTCGCTCAACTGTTATATTTGGCTTGATTATCTGATTTTAATACAAATATGAACTAATGTACAAACTACCACTCCAAACCGTTTTCATTGTTAGAAGAAAATTGTAATGTCGTGAGAATATATCTCGAATTTCGTCACATAAATGTGTCCGTAATTTTTGATATATTCCAACTTCATTGGGATTTGGATTGGGGTCACATAAATGTGTACCCGAAATTAAGGAGGTATTATTATTAAATACGCGCCTAAAGATACTAACGCATTATTATTTGAGAAAAGCTGCAGAATTTGCTAAACGGCATGTCCCGTAATCTAGGTAATAATTTATTAAAAGAGAAAAATTCTAATTAATTACGAATCAATAATATGTAGCACACTAATTGTTCGATTAACCGACATTGATGGAAGATAAATTACTTTTAAAATTTTTTTTTTCGAATAAAATATATATAAAAATCAATTTCGAAATTACCAATAAAATAAAATAAAATTTCGTAATTATAAGTAAAATAAAATAAAATTTCGAAATTACAAATAAAATAAAATAAAATTTCGAATTTTGTAAATAAAAGATAAAATTTGACGACTAAATATTCGGAAAAAAAACTGAACATAACTAGATAAAAACTTACATTGTCATGTGAAAACAAAAAAAAATACTTCCTAAAATGGCTACATTTTTATGGATTTATATAAATAAATAAAACAAGAGGAAACGAATCTTCTTTATTAAACAATGTGATTAGAATTATAACTTAATGAACGTATTAAAATAGGTGCAACTGATAAATTATAATTAAATTAACACAAAAGAAAATTATGCCATGCCTTACTAAAATCGAATTATTGATAAAATATGGCATGTATAAGTAATATATAAAAATAAACCTACTATCACATGCTGAACAAAATAATTAAATTTCTAATCGAATTTTTACAATTAGTTTAGCAAACTTCTATTAATTAAAACCACGTCTCGCGTCATATTTTCATAAATAAGCATTACTAAAATCTAAAATGACAAATAACATAAAAGATATGTATCAAAATAAACTAACCATTTTTAATTAAATTGAATTAATCAATTTTTAAAACTAAAGAAATTAATCGCTAATGGACGTCATTAACTAGATTAAACACTAGCTTACATATTGCCTAATAAAATTTGATACAAAGGAAATTATATAATAAAATTAAATATATAATTATATACATATATATATATATATATATATATATACTACTAAGACTTAAATTGCAATTATACTACTAAGACTTAAATTGCAATTATACGGAATACTTTACTAATAACAATTAAAATCCGCGAATGAATTAATTGAAACTTACTATTAATCATGCTTTTAATAAATTATAAACTGAAGTTAATTAGTAAACCGCATCCTATTTTATTATTAACTAATCGAAATTGCGCAAACGCATATTCCAATTAATAAAGAGGTTTACAATTATATTACGCGAAACGTATATATAATCGTAGTATTAATCTGAATCGGTCGTAAAACAACTAATTATCGAATTGTTAGATCTAAATTACTGAACAAATTAATTAAATTACTATTATTAACACTACATATTATGGCTATTAACTTATACTTGACATATTAAATTTATAATAAAGTAGAAAAAACTTAACGAGGTACAACAGTCAAATAGTTATATAAAGTACATCCTTAATCTTAAACATAAAACATAAAATAAATAACTCAGAATTTAACACGAATATTATTAATACATAATCAAATTTCAGGTCCAAACTTTGACTATGCTTTGACTGATGTCCATGGGAATACCTGGAAATGAAGGAAAAAGAAGTGAAGAAGTAGTATTGACAATAGCAGTCAGCAGCAACAAAGATCAACACCAGTAATGCCGATTGAATAGTGAAATCAACTTAAGACAGCTTTGAACCAATATTTCCAACAACAAATCTAAACCAGTTTAAAATATCCGGAAAATAACTTTCAATCAACCAAATACCAATAGACAAACCAGAAGACTTCTATGTATCTTATAATATTTTTCAGTTTTTATCCGTCTCTTCTTTCTTTTCTTTTTTTTTCAGTCTGTTCTGTTTTTCCAGAATGCCCTCTTTTTCAGTCTGCTCTCCCTTATTTATATATCCACGTAACAGACTTGCCCATTTTTTCAAAATAGCTTAAATCTGAACAAAATCCCTAAAAATCTGCCTATTTCCACTTAAAATCCCACTAAAGAATATTTTTCCTTGTTTTATTCCCTAGTGCCCTTTTGTTCCCCATTAACTAATAAATTTAATAAAACCTAATGCTTCCACTATCAAATTGTTAATATTAAACTCTTATCCTAACTTTTCCCTTCCTAAATTAACCCTGAAACTCCCTGAATATTATTGACCTACCCCAATCCTTCAATTTGTGCAAAAATTAATCAAATTCAACAATTAATATCATTAACACATGAAGCTAATTTTTTCAAAAAAAAAAAAAATTGCATTCAACTAAAGGGAACTACATATGTTCATTTTAGAAACTGAGTAATTAAAAATGAGACAAGAATATCAAATATTTTTTATATGCCCAAATTCCTTCTCGTTACCAACCTAAACCAAAATCCAACTTCAGTATTTCTTCAAACAAAAATAAACTAATCCTTAGCCTTGTTGACTTGAGATTAACAGAAACAAAGTAATATAATAGAAATTCATGTTTGTTCCCTAATTGAGCATCCATGAAAACCTTAACATAACTAAACAAAATTAAGAAAAATTTAGACAAACAATACATAACATACATAGTCATCAAAGATCAGTATTACGAGAAAATTAAAAATCAGAGAAGTTGACTTCAAGACAACGCAATGTTGGCCCTGAAACGCATAACACCGGGATATTTAGACAACAACAATTCATCGGAACCACGAGTCTGCTCGGAACCCTTAAACGGACAACCTCGATTTGAAAATAACACTACTTCCACAACAACGGCAACACTGGAGCGACAATCAAAACGACGCACACGAAGGAATCGTCCGAGAACTAATTCCGGCGAGGTGAGGGTCGTTCATGGGCAGGAACAACAGCTATTTGGATGTTCGTTCAAGCGAGTTTGGTGGTGAAGAGCGCTGCTGCGTACATAATCTTCGTGAAAGCAGCAGCGACACGATGGAGACTATGACGTAGCAGGTGGACTCGATCTCGGCATGCTGTTTGGTTTGGGGTGGTCCGACGACGGGGCTGCTGTTTGGACGACGAATTTGGCCACGTTAGTCGGAGGCAGCAAAGATGGCGACGCGGCAGTGGCGTCGTGAGCAGCGACGGACAGCAATGCTTGGATGCGTCAATGGCGTGAGGTTGGAGGAGTTTGCCGGCGACTTTGGTGACAGTGGTCGCCGGAAATGGCGGAAAAGCGGGGGTCGTTTGGAGTCATGGTTACCGGCGGCTATGGAGGAGATTGGTCGACTGGGGTGTGCGGCTTGGAGAAGAAGAGGAAAGGAAGCTGGGGTGTGCGGCTGGTGAGAGTGGTCGCTTGGCGTCGGGTGAAATTCGCCGGCGAGTGGACGGCAGCCATGGCTGGAGTGAACCTGCTGCGGCGGAGAAGAAAAAAAAGGGGGAGGCGGCGGCTGGTTAGTGAAATAGATGGGGCTAGGGTTTGGATAAATCAGAAAATGGGGAGTGTTTGAGGGGTTTGGGTAATTAAAAATTGATGAGTTAATGAGAGCCATTGGATTTAACACGATGGACGGCTGAGATTGATCCGGGTAATGGGTCTGGGTAGATGACATTTGGGCCTGGGTTGGGACTAATTCTGTTTGGGCTTGATATTTTAAATTAAAGAATGGCCCAATCCGATTTTGACTTCAATTAAATCTATTTTGCTTCATTTTTTCTTTGTTTTATTTTAAGAATTAAAACTAAAATCATAATTTTAATTACAAAAATAAATTAAACACATAATTATTAATTAACTCTAAGTAGTATTTTTCACAAACAATTAAACATTAAACTGCACAATATTGACTAAAAATGTAAAGATAACAAAAATTACTTAATTAAATCCTAAATTCAAAAATGCAAATATATATATATATATATATATATATATATATATATATATATATATATATATATATATATATATATTGTATATTTTAACAAACAAATATGTATGGACAAAAATGCAAATAATAATTAAGAAAATTAAACAAAAATTTTAGAAAATCATGCACAACACCAACATACAATAATTTTGGATCTAAAAATACTAACAAAATATGGGCAAGAACAAAAATTTGAAATCGACTAACCGGATTGAGACAAACGATCAGTCGTCCAGATTTATTATATATATATATAAACATATATACATATACACACAGAAGAAGAAGAAAAAGAGCATAATGGCAACGAAAACATAGGTGGGGAGTGGCTCCCGGATTACTGCCTGGCGGTTGTTCCTGGGAAACATTCCGGCGGGTGTTTTTTGGAAGGTTTAAGAAGAAAGAAGAAAGAGTGTTTTGTGGCGGCTAGGGTTTGTGGAGTGTATAATGGCTAAAATTCTCAGACAAAAACCTTATATAGGCCATGCGTCTGAGGTAATCCAGGCCGTTCGTTCAATGGAGATCAACGGCTCTGAGCGACATTACTAAAACGACGTCGTGTCGTTACTCATGAGATCAAAACCAAGACCCTTAGATCAATCTAAACATACGACCCAGATTCGATCTTCGCAATTTAAAATAAACCAATAACTTTGCTATTATCTCGACCGTTGGTTAACACAACTGAACGACCGAGATTTTTGCTAATTAAAAAGGCTTATGGACTGGATTGTTTGGGCTCAATACACTGGGCCAGCTCATTTCAATCCAAATCAGCCCAACCATATTAATACCATCTATATTTTTTTGTATTTTCTGATTTTAATCATTTTTATGTATTTTCTTTTATACCTTTTTTTTTCTTTTCTTTTATGGAATGTTGTAAAAACCTAATTTCCTACTTATGCTAATTATCTAATACTTTTTTTTTAATTTCTATTTATTCAAACACATAAAGTATGGCTAATTTCAAACAAAGCAGGTAATTACACTCAAAAACATATTTATTTTAATTTTGGAATTATTTGCCCGGTGCAAAAATCACGTGCTCACAGCTGCCCCTCTTTGCGAGGAAACATGAAGAGTTTTCGTGCAAAGATAATGAGCAAATACGAACGATTTTTGCCCGTTTGAGCACTCCGTGTGAAGCATTTTTTGAAAGACTTGACCGAACCTTTGCTTCAAAAGGTTTCCTACATATCCTGGGCTAAACAGGAATCAGGTCAATGTAGTTCGGGAAGTTTTGGTAGCTGGTACTACCGTGACTGATGTGATATTGTTGTTACTGCTGCTGCATGCTATTACCACTACTTTACTGAACTCCTTATTACACCGTGCTAAAAGAAAAACAAGAAGCTAAGCTAGTTTATGGATCATAAGATCTCATCTGCCTTCATGTCGCCTTGCGTTCTTGTCATCTTGTGACTCTTTCAGTGCTTCCTTCCGAGAATTTGGAGGCGGCTCCGGCCTTTGCTTCTTTGAACATCAGCGCTCCTTGTTTTGCTCAATCTGCTGTGGATATAGCTTTCTCCGTCGATTCTGCTATGTTGAGGAGGTAGACAAAATTTGAAAATTGTTCTTCTCCGGATGTGTCTCATACTTCTTCTGTAACATGAAGAGTTTTTCCGGTCACTATTGCCTTCTTTCTTGTTTCTGAACTTGGATTTGTGCTGGGGATCCTCCGATGCGTCCCTCTGCATTCATGATGGGTCGCTGATTTAAATACCTGCGATGAAAAAAAAAAACTGAAGAAATATTCCTCTTGTTATACAGGTGGGCGCCTGATTCTAAGACATGAAAAGTATTCCCTCGTTATACAGGTGGGCGCCTAATTCTAAGACGTGAAAAATATTCCATCAATATACAGGTGGGTGCCTTAATTCTAAGACGTGAAAAGTATTCCCTCGTTATACAGGTGGGTGCCTATTTGCTAAGACATGAAAAGTATTCCCTTATACAGGTGGGTGCCTTAATTCTAAGACGTGAAAAGTATTCCCTCGTTATACAGGTGGGCGCCTAATTCTAAGACATGAAAATGTATTCCCTTGTTATACAGGTGGGCGCCTATTTTCTAAGACATGAAAAGTATTCCCTTGTTATACAGGTGGGCGCCTAATTCTAATACATGAAAATTATTCCCTCGTTATACAGGTGGGCGCCTAATGCTAAGACATGAAAATGTATTCCCTCGTTATATAGGTGGGCGCCTAATTCTAAGACATGAAAATGTATTCCCTTGTTATACAGGTGGGCGCCTATTTTCTAAGACATGAAAAGTATTCCCTTGTTATACAGGTGGGCGCCTATTTGTTAAGACCTGAAAATTATTCCCTTGTTATACAGGTGGGCGCCTTAATTCTAAGACGTGAAAAGTATTCCCTCGTTATACAGGTGGGTGCCTATTTGCTAAGACATGAAAAGTATTCCCTTATACAGGTGGGCGCCTAATTGCTAAGACATGAAATGTATTCCCTCGTTATACAGGTGGGCGCCTAATTCTAAGACATGAAAATGTATTCCCTTGTTATACAGGTGGGCGCCTATTTTCAAGACATGAAAAGTATTCCCTTGTTATACAGGTGGGCGCCTATTTGTTAAGACCTGAAAATTATTCCCTTGTTATACAGGTGGGCGCCTTAATTCTAAGACGTGAAAAGTATTCCCTCGTTATACAGGTGGGTGCCTATTTGCTAAGACATGAAAAGTATTCCCTTATACAGGTGGGCGCCTAATTGCTAAGACGTGAAAAGTATTCCCTCGTTATACAGGTGGGCGCCTAATTCTAAGACATGAAAATGTATTCCCTTGTTATACAGGTGGGCGCCTATTTGTTAAGACCTGAAAATTATTCCCTTGTTATACAGGTGGGCGCCTAATTACTAAGACATGAAAATTATTCCCTTGTTATACAGGTGGGCGCCTAATTACTAAGACATGAAAAGTATTCCCTTGTTATACAGGTGGGCGCCTAATTACTAAGACATGAAAACATGAAAATTATTCCCTTGTTATACAGGTGGGCGCCTAATTATTAAGACATGAAAATTATTCCCTTGTTATACAGGTGGGCGCCTAATTACTACGACATGAAAATTATTCCCTTGTTATACAGGTGGGCGCCTAATTACTAAGACATGAAAATTATTCCCTTGTTATACAGGTGGGCGCCTAATTGTTACGACATGAAAAGTATTCCCTTGTTATACAGGTGGGCGCCTAATTACTAAGACATGAAAATTATTCCCTTGTTATACAGGTGGGCGCCTAATTTACTAAGATGTGAAAAGTATTTGCTTGCATCCTCGTTCAACCGAGAAAATTTTTGACAATGACAGAAAATTTTCTGCCCCAGTTCGTGTGACTTTCATTGTGGCGCATCTCCTTGCCATTTCAACCTTTATTTTCCTGTAAAACCAAAGAAAATTTTGTTAGTTTCAAAACATGGTGAGTGATCTTGCTACTCCTGCTGGGACTGTTTGTTTTTCTTTTCTTCCACCTCTCTTGCTATGTGCCTCTCAATTGGTTGAGGATAATTTCACTTGTTGGGGATGGTTTCTCTGTTAGGGATGGACTTTCCATTATCCGTTTCCCCCTCTCTTTCTTCAAAACCACTGGGGGAATCTTTTTCAACTCCAATACTGCAGGGGCCAAGATGTTATAGATGAAGATATTGGGATCACTTGCTATGGATGGGTTTTCCTTTCTCCTTCCTTTTCTGTGTGGTCTTGACCATCTCCAAACTTGGTCAACAATCCATCAGAGTTCTGCTGAGGATCTTCTTGGAACTTGATTTGTAAGTTCCTCATACATCACTTATCAACTTTTCTCCATATTCTCCATTGTACTGTCTCGGCGACTGGTAGTATACTTTAAAAACCTTTCTCTTAAATACAAAGAGAACGAATTTCTAGAAAAGTCTTTTAGACAAAAGAAATAAAAAAGAAAAAGAGAAAATATTTCTGAACAAAATGCTGAGAAAAGAAAAGAAAAAGAACTTATCTGGATGGTATGATTGTTCCCAATGATCATTTCATGCATTCCGGATTAAATGACCCAGTCTATTTGTATCAATCAACTTTATGATGGCCTTATTTCCCCGGGGTAAACAGATGTGCAATTCTTTGCTCATGTGGATCATTTCCGCCAAAACTCGCCCTGTCGACTCATAGCGCCCTTCGAGGGGTTTTCACTAATGAGACTCTCTCATTTCTCTCAGCTCACGTCGCCTTAAGGTGCCCGTGAAGGTTTTCACCCTAAAACTCTCTCATTTTGATTCATCTCAGCTTACATCGCCTTACAGTGCCTTTTGAAGGTTTTCATCGATAAGACTCTCTCATCTTATTTTTCAGTTGGGGATTGGAATGTTGCCGATAAGATTCTCTCTGTTGGGAATTCTCTCAGCTCATGGTCCTTTTCTAGTCAAGAATCAGTGTATTACCCCGAGCTCTCTTCTTCCTATCCTGATACTTATTAAACAATGATCGGGAGGTCTTTTGGGCATAAGATGGTTTTTTTGCGTGGGTAAAAAGGATCATCACGAAGTTTTAAATAACTTGATGAGTAAAGGAATACAACTTTTGGAATCAAAATTTCTAAATAGAAACATAACTTCTGCCCCAGTTTTCTTGTTTGGGGATTTTTGAATTGCGTGACCTTTTGTCACGTTGCGACCGAGCCGTGTGGCGCCTACGTATCCTTCTTGAGGAATCAGGTCAAACGTAGTTCAATCAACTTGTGTTTTTATTATCAATTTTTTTTTTTCATTTTATTCTTTTTCTTTCTTTTTCTTTTATTTACGATTCCAAAAGAGGGGTATGAAACAAAAATAATTAAGGCTCAAAAGGGAAAGCAAAGGTTGAAAGTGTTTGGATAGAAGAAAGAATTGCCTCCGTCATTTCATTGTTCAATAAACACCAAATACAGACAAACGAGCAAGCAATTATCATGATCAAAGAAATTACACATAATATCTCTTGACTGCATCAGAGTTGATGGCCATGTCGGTGTTTCTTCCTTCAATATCTGTCAGACACAAAGCGCCATTGGATAGCACCCTGGTCACGGTATAAGGTCCTTGCCAATTTGGGGCGAACTTGCCCTTCGCTTCAGTTTGATGCGGTAGAATCCTTTTCAACACTTGTTGCCCTACTTCAAATTTTCTGGGGCACACCTTCTTATTGTAAGCTCTTTCCATTCTCCTCTGATACAATTGGCCATGACATACTGCTGCCAATCTCTTTTCATCAATTAAACTCAACTGATCCAATCGAGTTTTGACCCATTCGTCATCATCAATCTCAGCTTCAGCGATAATTCGGAGAGATGGAATCTCAACTTCTGCTGGTATTACTGCTTCAATTCCATACACCAGCAAGTAAGGAGTTGCACCTACTGAAGTGCGGACAGTAGTGCGATAACCCAACAATGCATATGGTAGCCTTTCATGCCATTGCCGAGATCATTCTACCATTTTTCTCAATATCTTCTTTATATTCTTATTCGCTGCCTCAACCGCACCATTTGCTTTGGGACGATATGGGGTGGAATTACGATGTGTAATCTTGAACTGTTGACATACTTCTTTCATCAACCCACTGTTAAGATTAGCACCGTTGTCCGTGATAATCATTTTTGGAATCCCAAATCTACAGATGATATGGGAATGCACAAAATCCACAACTGCCTTCTTGGTCACTGACTTGAAAGTTTTAGCTTCAACCCATTTGGTAAAATAGTCAATGGCTACCAGAATGAACCTGTGACCGTTGGAAGCTGCCGGCTCAATTGGTCCAATGATATCCATGCCCCATGCAACAAATGGCCATGGTGCTGACATTGTATGCAACTCCGTTGGCGGAGAGTGAATCAAATCTCCGTGTATCTGGCACTGATGGCACTTCCGTACAAAATTTATACAATCACGCTCCATGGTGAGCCAGTAATATCCTGCCCGTAGGATCTTCTTCGCCAACACGTATCCGCTCATGTGCGGTCCACAAACTCCGGCATGTACCTCTGTCATCACTGTTGTGGCTTGATCTGCATCTATACATCGCAACAATCCCAAATCCGGGGTTCTTTTGTACAACACTCCTCCACTAAGAAAAAATCCATTTGCCAATCGTCGAATAGCTCTCTTTTGATCTCCAGTCGCCTGCTCCGGGTATATTCCCATTCTGAGGTATTCTTTGACATCATGAAACCATGGCTCGCCATCCATTTCCTCCTCTATCATACTACAGTAAGCATGTTGCTCATGAACTTGGATATGTAATGGGTCAATATGAATTTTGTCTGGGTGATGCAACATTGATGCCAAGGTGGCCAGTGCATCGGCAACCTCATTGTGAACTCTTGGAATGTGTCTGAATTCCACCGATCGAAATCGCTTACTCAGATCGTGCAAACATTGTCGATATGGTATAAGCTTCAAATCACGTGTCTCCCATTCACCTTGAATTTGATGTATCAGAAGGTCTGAGTCCCCCAAGACCAAGACGTCCTGTACATCCATGTCTGCAGCTAATCTTAATCCCAAAATACAAGCCTCGTATTCAGCCATGTTATTGGTGCAATAGAATCGCAGTTGTGCCGTGACAGGATAGTGATGTCCTGTTTCCGAAATGAGCACTGCTCCTATCCCAACTCCTTTCCCGTTTGCGGCTCCATCAAAGAAAAGCTTCCATCCTGGTTCCTCCGTTGATTCCACCTCATCTACGTGCATCACTTCTTCATCAGGGAAATACGTCCTCAATGGCTCATACTCTTCATCAACGGGGTTTTCAGCCAAGTGATCAGCCAACGCTTGGGCCTTCATGGCCGTCCTCGTCACATTGACGATATCAAACTATGTGAGTAATATCTGCCACTTTGCTAGCCTTCCCGTGGGCATAGGCTTTTGGAAGATATATTTCAATGGGTCCAAGCGTGAAATGAGATAAGTAGTATATGAAGATAAATAATGTTTCAACTTTTGGGCTACCCAAGTAAGGGCGCAACATGTCTTCTCTAGCTGAGTATACTTAACCTCATATACTGTAAACTTCTTGCTGAGATAGTAGATGGCTTGCTCTTTTCTCCCTATACTGTCATGTTGCCCCAGTACGCAGCCAAACGAATTTTCCAGTACCGTTAGATAGAGAATCAATGGTCTTCCAGGTTCAGGTGGAACTAGCACGGGCGGATTTGATAGATACCCCTTGATTTGGTCAAAGGCTTCCTGACATTCCGTCGTCCATTCTACCATAGCATCTTTCTTCAACAACCGAAATATGGGCTCACAGGTTGCAGTGAGTTGAGCAATGAATCTGCTGATGTAATTCAATCTTCCCAATAGACTCATTACCTCTGTTTTATTCTTTGGCGGTGGCAAGTCCTGGATGGATTTGATCTTGGATGGGTCCAACTCAATGCCTCGTCGGCTAACGATGAATCCCAACAACTTTCCTGATGGAACCCCAAAAGCACATTTGGCCGGGTTGAGTTTAATATCATACCTTCGAAGTCTTTGAAAAAACTTCCTTAGGTCCATTATATGGTCCTCTTGCCGTCTAGACTTTATGATCACATCGTCCACGTACACTTCAATCTCTTTGTGTATCATGTCATGGAACACAGTGGTCATTGCTCTCATGTACGTTGCCCCAGCGTTCTTCAAACCAAATGGCATTACCCTGTAGCAATAGGTTCCCCATGGCGTAATGAAAGCTGTCTTTTCTGCATCTTCTTCATCCATCAAGATCCGATGATATCCTGCATAGCAATCCACGAAGGATCCGATTTCGCGCCCCGCGCAATTATCAATCAGGATATGGATATTGGGCAATGGAAAATTATCCTTAGGGCTTGCTTTGTTGAGATTGCGGTAATCAACACACACCCTGATCTTTCCATCCTTCTTCGGTACTGGTACCACATTGGCCAACCAATCGGGATATCGAGTGACGCGAATAACTTTAGCCTGTAACTGTTTAGTCACTTCTTCCTTAATCTTGACACTCATATCCGTTTTAAACTTCCTCAGTTTTTGCTTGAAAGGAGGGTAGGCCGGGTCAGTGGGCAATTTGTGAACCACTAAATCGGTGCTCAATCCTGGCATGTCATCATATGACCATGCGAAAACATCTTTGAATTCAATGAGGGTTTTGACTAGCTCTTCCCTAGTACTTGACTCAATATGGATGCTGATTTTTGTTTCCCTAACGTCATATGTACTCCCTAGATTGACAGCTTCAGTTTCATTTAAATTGGGCTTCGGTTTCTCTTCGAACTGGCACAATTCCCTACTTATTTCCTCAAAGCCTTCATCCTCTTCGCATTCGGATTCATTATTTAACTCAAACTCTGGTTCAACTAAGTTGGAGTTGGATTGATTATTTAGACTAGGTCGAGGATCCGTTGTGCATTCCATGTCTTTATGTCACGACCCAACCCTGGTCGTGATGGCGCCCAACACAATGCTAGGCAAGCCCGACCATAATATCCTCTTAACCAGGCCAATTATTAAATAAATTAAACTTAAACAGTAGTTAGTCATAACAGGTAATAACCGAAACGTCAAAACATACAAAATACGGTCCCAAACATATCGTGGTGTCACGAGACTGAGCCTCTATAGAATAGCATCCTAATACAACCAAGTCTAGACAAATAGGAAATCAACAAGATGATAAAGAAGGAGAAAACAAGCTCTGCGGACATTGGCAGCTACCTCGTAATCTCCGCCAAAGTAGATATGGATCAGCAGCTAATATGTCTCAACTGCTCTCGGGCACATGCGGATCTGCACCAAAAAGTGCAGGGGAGTGGGGTGAGTATATTTCAACTCAGTGACTAACAATAATAAATAATAACTGAAAGTAAGAACTCCTGTGCTATCACTTAGCGGTTCTAAGGCAATCTTCACAAGTACGTCATCACTATAGTAGTACTTTAACCTCCAATCTACGTTTATCTCTACAAGATCTCCACACTGAACAAACCCTCGCTCGTACCCCTACGGTGTACGGCCGTCTCAACATATAAAGGCACATACTTATGTCTATAATGTATAAGTATCTAGGTATGTATATGGATATGAATACGTATAAAGCTACGGCGTGCAGCCTGTTCCAATATATATACCGCTGAGGTGCGCAACCCGCTCCATTTAACGTCGACGGTGCTCGCTGGGGGTGTATACGGACTTCGGAGGGGCTCCCTAGGCCCAAACGCTATGATACTGCGGCGTGCAGCACGATCCACACATATATTACTGCGGCGTGCAGTCCGATCCAATATATATATATATATATATACATATATAACTATACTGCTGCGGCGTGCAGCCCGATCCCAAGGGGCTCCTACAGCCCAAGCGCGATAATACTGCGGCGTGCAGTCCGTCCCACATCTATATTACATGTATATTACATGTACATTACTGCGGCGTGCAATCCGATCCAATATAGGTATCTATATACATAATACCTCATAATGGGTCCTCGACCCTATCCCAGTCAGTATGCACTTGGCCTCTCAGGCCCAATATAATATATCACAATGGGTCCTTGACCATGTCTCGGTTAATATAGACTTGGCCTTTCAGGCCCAATATAACATCTCATAGTGGGTCCTTGACCCTATCTCATCTCAATCGGTATAGACTTGGCCTTTCAGGCCCACTCAGCTAGAACAGGGAATTCCACCCTAGATAATCTCTCTCGATGTACACATCTAGTACGGGCTCATATTATGCTATACAGCTAGAGCTATGGCTGAGTGTATATTTCCGACACGATATAAAGGTCACCTAGCTCTATAGGTTCCCTAATGCTCTACGGATCGGCACAAGGCCCCAAACATGGCTTTTAGCCCTATTGTACAGTTATAATCTCATTAACAGTCATACAACACAGTATTCCATTAGCCGGGGAGGACCAAGTCCGAACCCCCTATCACAATGTTACCACGCCCGTCATAGAACGCGTGTCTCATCTCAATATAGCACTGTAAAGTGCTAGAACGGGGTTTCAAACCCTCAGTGTATTGTTTACTACTACCACTCACCTCGAACCGGTAGAAGCTTCAATCCGCCTTGCGCTTGCCTCGCAAATCAATCTCCTCGGATGCCAAATCTGCTCAAAGTCATAGAGAATGCATCAATATACGCTAATTTCACGAAATTCATTCGAAATAACCCAATTTATATCAAAACCCACAAGTTGTCAAAACCCGACTTTTGGTACACTTGTCGAAAAATTACAAAATTTACATATTCGGAATCCTCATCTCGATACGAGTCTAGGCATATAAATTTTACCAAAATCGGACTCCATTTGCCCACTCAAATCAGTGTTTTTCTTAAATTTAGGCCTAGGGCTCAAACCCACCTTAAATCTTCCATTTACGGGGATTTAACCAAGGATTTCATGTTAAAATGATGTAATTAAGCCACAAAACTTACCTCCAACGAATCCCCGATGAATTACCAGCAATTCCCGTGAGTTTCTCCTCTTGGAACTCAAAAATGGGGTTTTGGGTTAATGAACCCGCGACCCCTCTGTTCTGTGATTTAATTCACTGCCAGAACAATTTTACCCTACGCGTTCGCGATGGTCTCCACGCGAACGCGATGCCTTGCTCCGTTCCTTCATCGCGAACGCGGCGTAAAGTCACGCGTTCGCGAAGACCAATCTTCCTAGCCCGGATTTTTCCTCTACGCGTTCGCGTCCCATACCGCGCGAACGCGATGCTTCGTCTTTTCCTCTTACGCGTCCGCGTCCTTCACCCACGCGAACGCGATGCGTTCCAACCTTCTCCTTCGCGAACGCGGCATGTTACCTCGCGAACGCGATGGCCAACTGGCCCCAGCCTACGCGAACGCGGCGGTGCCCTCGCGAACGCGAAGGCTTAGCCTTCTGCACAGTTATCTGCAATTTACAGCAGATTTTGCCAAGTTCAAAATGCCCGGATTCACCCCGAGGCCCCCGGGACCCCAACGAAAACCACCAACATACTCCAAAACACGATACGGACTTGTTCCAATCATAAAAACACCATCCTAAACATCAAAATCATCAAT
Organism: Nicotiana noctiflora; assembly: GCA_032618575.1. NCBI lineage: Eukaryota > Viridiplantae > Streptophyta > Magnoliopsida > Solanales > Solanaceae > Nicotiana > Nicotiana noctiflora. The sequence goes on along the minus strand of JASVEL010008458.1, from coordinate 82,300 downwards.
TACACACAGATTCAAGCTTATGTTTCTTAAAACTTTCCGAATTACACATTTGATGAAAAACCCGACCAAACGACGTCCGAATGACCTGAAATTTTGCAGGCACATCCAAAATCACCTAACGGAGCTACTGCAGCTGTCGGAATTCCATTCCGACTCCCGGATCAAAATCTCACCTACCGTTCGGATTTCGCCAAAATTCAACCTTAGCCAATTCAAGCCTATTTCTACACGGGCCTCCAAATTCAATTCCGATCGCTCCCCTAAGTCACAAATCACCTTCCGGAACTAACCGAATCATCAGAATCCGATTCCGAGCCCTCTAACCAAATAGTCAACTCCGGGTTGACTTTCCTTATTCAAGCTTCCTCCAAAAAGGCTATATGCCTCATTTCCAATTTAATTTCACTCCTAACTCCCCCGATAGACTCTAACACTTATATAAAAGCATGAATTATGTAATTACAACATAACGGGGTGGTAATTCCCGTGACGACGGGCCGGGTCGTCACATTCTCCCCTCTTAAGCAAACGCTCGTCCTCGAGCGGGTCAAGTAACATACCTGAAGTCTCAAATAGCTGAGGGTATCTGCTCCGCATCTCCTGCTCAACCTCCCAAGTAGCCTCCTCCACGGGTCGACCTCTCCACTGAACCTTAACCGATGCAATCTCCTTGGACCTCGATTTTCTCACCTGACGACCCAAAATAGCAATAGGCTCCACATCATAGGACGGATCACCATCAAGCTGGATGGTACCTGAAGTCTAATACATGAGACGGATCTCCGATGTACTTCGGAGCATAGACACATGGAATACCGGATGAACGCCGGATAAGCCTGGGTGGCAAGGCTAACTCGTATGCCACCTCTCCAACTCTCGTGAGTATCTCAAAAGGGCCGATATACATGGGACTCGGCTTCCCTTTCCTCCCGAACCTCGTGACGCCCTTCATAGGTGAAATCTTCAACAATACTCTGTCACCGACCATGAACGACAACTCTCGAACTCTACGGTCCGCATAACTCTTCGGACGAGACTGTGCTGTGCGAAGCCTCTCTGGATCAACTTTGCTCTATCCAGAGCATCCTGAACTAACTCGGTCCCTATCAATCTATCCTCACCGGGCTCAAACCATCCACGGGAGATCTACACCGTCTGCCGTACAATGCCTCGTACGGGGCCATCTGAATACTCGACTGGTAGCTGTTGTTGTAGGCAAACTCGGCAAGTGGTAAGAATTCATCCCACGAACCACCAAAGTCAATCACACATGCTCGCAACATATCCTCCAGGATCTGAATAGTGCGCTCATACTGGCCGTTTGTCTGAGGGTGAAGTGCGGTGCTCAACTCAACCCGTGTACCCATCTCCCACTGAAATGCTCTCCAAAACTGGGAAGTGAACTGAGTGCCATTGTCAGATATAATAGACACTGGGACCCCATGCAACCTGACAATCTACCTAATAAAGGACGCTGCCAACCGCTCCGATGAGTAAGTAGTATAAACTGGGAGGAAATGTGCGGACTTGGTCAGCCGATCAACAATCACCCACGTAGAATCGAACTTCCTCGAAGTTCGAGGGAGCCCGATAACAAAATCCATGGTGATCCTTTCCCATTTCCACTCGGGAATAACCATACGCTGAAGAACACCGCCCGGTCTCCGATGCTCATATTTGACCTGCTGGCAATTGAGGCACTTAGCTACATGCCTAACAATATCCATCTTCATTCTCCTCCACCAGTAGTGCTGTCTCAAGTCTTGGTACATCTTTGCGGCACCTGGGTGAATAGAGTACCGCGAGCTGTGTGCCTCCTCAAGTATCAACTCCCGCAAACCATCAACATTGGGCACACATATACGGCCCTGCATCCTCAAAACACCATCACTGTCGATAGTCACATCTCTGACATCATTATGCTGCACTCTGTCCTTAAGGACAAGCAAATGTGGGTCATCATACTGTCGCTCTCTGATGCGATCATATAAGGAAGATCGAGAAACAATACAAGCCAACACTCGACTCGGCTCCGAAATATCTAATCTCGCTAGCCGATTGGCTAGGGCCTGAACATCATAAGCAAATGGCCTCTCCCCAACTGGGATGAAAGCTAAGCTGCCCATGCTAACCGCCTTCCGACTCAAGGCATCGGCCACCATATTGGCCTTTTCCGGATGATACAAAATAGTGATATCATAGTCCTTAAGCAACTCCGACCACCTCCGCTGTCTCAAATTAAGGTCCTTCTGTCCTGAATAAGTGCTGAAGGCTGCGATGATCCGTGAACACCTCACATGAGACACCATACGGGTAATGCCTCCAAATCTTCAAGGCATGAACTATGGCTGCTAGCTCTAAATCATGAACGGGGTAGTTCTTCTCGTGGGGCTTCAACTGACGAGAGGCATAAGCAATGACCCTACCCTCCTGCATCAACACACAACCAATGCCCACTCCTGAGGCATCACAATATACAGTATAAGAACCTGAAGCTGTCGGTAGAATCAAGGCTGGTGCTGTGGTCAGTGCTGTCTTGAGCTTCTGAAAGCTCTCCTCGCACTCCTCGGACCATAAGAAAGGAACACCCTTCTGAGTCAATCTAGTCAAGGGTGAAGCAATAGAAGAGAACCACTGAACGAATCGGCGATAATACCCTGCCAATCCCAGAAAGCTACGGATCTCAGTAACTGAGGTCGGTCTGGGCCAACTCTGCACTGCCTCGACCTTCTTCGGATCTACCTGAATACCATCACGGGACACCACATGCCCTAAGAATGCCACGGACTCAAGCCAGAACTCACATTTGGAGAACTTGGCATACGACTTCTCCTCTCTCAATCTCTGCAATACAATGCTCAAGTGTCGAGCATGCTCCTCCTGGCTACGAGAGTAGACTAGTATGTCATCAATGAATACGATCACAAATGAATCAAGATACGGCCTGAATACACTGTTCATCAGATGCATAAATGCTGTTGGGGCATTGGTCAGCCCAAAAGACATCACAAGGAACTCATAGTGACCATATATGGTCCGGAATGCAGTCTTCATAATGTCGGACTCTCTAATCTTCAGCTGATGGTAGCCTGAACGAAGATCAATCTTCGAGAACACCCTAGCTCCCTGGAGCTGATCAAATAAATCATCAATACGAGGAAGAGGATACTTATTCTTCATTGTTACTTTGTTTAGCTGCCTATAGTCAATACACATCCTCATAGATCCGTCCTTCTTCTTAACAAACAGGACCGGTGCACCCCACGGCGACACACTCGGCCGAATGAACCCCTTATCTAGGAGTTCCTGGAGCTGCTCCTTCAATTCCTTCAACTCAGCTGGTGCCATACGATACGGAGGAATAGAAATAGGCTGAGTGCCCAGCATCAAATCGATACCAAAATCAATATCCCTGTCCGGCGGCATGCCTGGCAGGTCTGAGGGAAACACATCAGGAAAGTCTCGCACAATGGGAACAGAATCAATACTGGGAGTCTGGGCCTCGACTTCCCGCACAAATGCTAAATAAGAGAGACATCCCTTCCCAACCATTCGTTGGGCCTTGAGGAAAGATATTACCCTGCTAGGTACATACTCAGTCGTGCCTCGCCACTCGATCCTCTGAATGCCCGGCATAGCCAAAGTGACTGTCTTAGCATGACAGTCCAGAATAGCATGACATGGAGATAGCCGGTCCATGCCCAATATAACATCAAAATCAATCATGCTGAGAAGCAACAGGTCTACTCGGGTCTCCGGACCTCCAATAGTGACCAAACAGGACCGGTATACGTGGTCCACAACAATAGTATCCCCTACCGGGGTAGATACATGCACTGGCAGCTCAAGACTCCCTCGGGTGGTGCCCAAATGAGGAGCAAAATATGTAGACACATAAGAATAAGTAGAACCGGGATCAAACAATACTGAGGCATCTCTGTGGCAGACTAAAATAATACCTGTAATAACTGCATCAGAAGCAACGGCCTCAGATCGGCCCTGAAGAGCATAGCATCTAGCATGTCCGCCTGATCGGCCTCCCCCTCGAGGGCGACCCCTAGCTGTCTGACCCTCACCCCTAGCTGGCGGGGCGGGTGCTGAAGTAGAAGGACCAGATGACGAGGGCTGCCCCCTCTGCTGATAAGACCCGGAAACAAGACGGGGACACTCCCTACGGTGGTGCCCAAACTCTCCGCACTCATAGCAACTTCCCGGTGCTGGGTACTGAGACTGATAAGGACCTCTGGCGCTGGAGTGGCCAGCTGATGAACTAGGCTGAGATGAACCCTGAGCGAATGGGGCATGTGAAGAACTCTGAGCTGGCATGGCACTGAGAGATGGCTGGCTCTGGTGCGAACCCTGATAACCCTGTCTAGGAGACCATCTGCGACGATCTGAGTGACCCGACTGCGAAGACCTGAAAGAGCGACCTCGGCTCTGCTGACTCTGGCCTCTGGTCTGAGTGCCACTGGAACTAGCTGCTCCTCGAGGCCTCTTGGCCTCCCTCTCATCCCGCTCCCTGCGACGATCTGTCTCTATGTCGCGAGCAATATCCACAGCATCCTCAAATGTACGACTCAAAACCCTCTCCCGAGTCATCAGAATACGAATGGGATAAATGAGGCCGTCCACGAAGCGCCCAATCCTCTCTCTGTCGGAATGAACCAACCACGGTGCATATCCGGACAACTCTGTAAACCTGATGTCATACTCTGACACTGACATGTCCCCCTGACGGAGACCCTCAAACTGCCTACGCATCTCCTCTCTCTGAGATCGAGGCACCCGTTTCTCCAAGAACATAGTGGAGAACTCCGGCCATGATAGTGGTGCTGCTCCGGCTGGCCTGCGGCGCTCATAAGCCTCCCACCAAGCAAAGGCTGGCCCCTGGAACTGAAAGGTAGTGAAAAATACCCCACAAGATCCCTGCCGTACGAAGAATCTGATGGCACTTGTCCAGAAAACCTTGGGCGTCCTCACCCGGAGCACTAGTGAACACTGGAGGAGATAACCTAGTGAACCTCTCGAGACGACGCTGCTCATCGTCCGTCATAGCTGGGACCCTGTCCCCCTGAATCCGATCTGCTGGCTGAACTGGAGGAGCCTCTAGTGTCTGCAAGCCCTGCACTGCCAGCTCCGAAGTACGTGCTGCGGGGGTCTGATGACCACCCCCGGTCCCTGATGCAGCTACTGCGGTAGTAACTGAAACCGCCTGTGCCAGGCCAGTGCAAACTGCTAGTATCTGAGCCAGGGTCTCCTGTAGACCCGGAATGACAATGGGCACAACTGGTGCCTGAACTGGTGCTGCTGGCACCTCTGCAAATGGGAGCTGTGGGTCAGCTGGTACTGCATCAGCTACCCGACCTCTGCCACGACCACGACCGCGTCCACGGCCTCTAGTAGGTGGTAGTGGTGGTCGTCCTCCACGTCCGGATGATCGAGTTCTCGCCATCTGCGAGAGAATAGAATGTCAAAGTTGAGTTCAAGTCAAAAGTAATCGCACGACAAGAATTCCAAGAATTGAAACTTTTCCTAAAAAGGTTTGCAGCCTCCCGAGGATAAGTACAGGCGTCCCCGCACCGATCCACGAGACTCTACCAACCGGCTCATGACTCGCGAGACCTATTAACCTAGGCTCTGATACCAACTTGTCACGACCCAAACCCTGGTCGTGATGGCGCCCAACACAATGCTAGGCAAGCCCGACCATAATATCCTCTTAACCAGCCAATTATTAAATAAATTAAACTTAAACAGTAGTTAGTCATAACAGGTAATAACCGAAACGTCAAAACATACAAAATACGGTCCCAAACATATCGTGGTGTCACGAGACTGAGCCTCTACAGAATAGCATCCTAATACAACCAAGTCTAGACAAATAGGAAATCAACAAGATGATAAAGAAGGAGAAAACAAGCTCTGCGGACGCTGGCAGCTACCTCGTAATCTCCGCAAAAGTAGATATGGATCAGCAGCTAAAATGTCTCAGCTGCTCTCGGGCACCTGTGGATCTGCACCAAAAAGTGCAGGGGAGTGGGGTGAGTATATTTCAACTCAGTGAGTAACAATAATAAATAATAACTGAAAGTAAGAACTCCTGTGCTATCACTTAGCAGGTTCTAAGGCAATCTTCACAAGTACGTCATCACTATAGTAGTACTTTAACCTCCAATCTACGTTTATCTCTACAAGATCTCCACACCGAACAAACCCTCGCTCGTACCCCTACGGTGTACGGCCATCTCAACATATAAAGGCACATACTTATGTCTATAATGTATAAGTATCTAAGTAAATAGTAGGATATGATTAAGTATAATGCTGCGGCGTGCAGCCCGCTCCAATACATATACTGCTGCGGCGCGCAGCCCGCTCCATTTAACGTCGACGGCGCTCACTGGGGGTGTATACGGACTTCGGAGGGGCTCCCTAGGCCCAAGCGCTATGGTGCTATGGCGTGCAGCCAGGTCCACCATATATCACTGCGGCGTGCAGTCCGATCCAACATATATACTGCTGCGGCGTGCAGCCCGATCCCATAATATACCAGCGCTCACTGGAATGTGTGCAGACTCAGACTCCGAAGGGGCTCCTACAGCCCAAGCGCAATAATACTGCGGCGTGCAGTCCGTCTCACATGTATATTACATGTATATTACATGTACATTACTGCGGCGTGCGGTCCGATCCAATATAGGTATCTATATACATAATACCTCATAATGGGTCCTCGACCCTATCCCAGTCAGTATGCACTTGGCCTCTCAGGCCCAATATAATATATCACAATGGGTCCTTGACCCTATCCCAGTCAGTATATGCTTGGCCTCTCAGGCCCAATATAATATCTCATAGTGGGTCCTTGACCCTATCTCATCTCAATCGGTATAGACTTGGCCTTTCAGGCCCACTCAGCTAGAACAGGGAATTCCACCCTAGATAATCTCTCTCGATGTACACATCTAGTACGGGCTCATATTATGCTATACAGCTAGAGCTATGGCTGAGTGTATATTTCCGACACGATATAAAGGTCACCTAGCTCTATAGGTTCCCTAATGCTCTACGGATCGGCACAAGGCCCCAAACATGGCTTTTAGCCCTAATGGTACAGTTATAACCTCATTAACAGTCGTACAACACAGTATTCTATTAGCCGGGAAGGACTTAGTCCGAACCCCCTATCACAATGTCACCACGCCCGTCATAGAACGCGTGTCTCATCTCAATATAGCACTGTAAAGTGCTAGTACGAGGTTTCAAACCCTCAGTGTATTGTTTACTACTACCACTCACCTCGAACCGGTAGAAGCTTCAATCCGCCTTGCGCTTGCCTCGCAAATCAATCTCCTCGGATGCCAAATCTGCTCAAAGTCATAGAGAATGCATCAATATACGCTAATTTCACGAAATTCATTCGAAATAACCCAATTTATATCAAAACCCACAAGTTGTCAAAACCCGACTTTTGGTACACTTGTCGAAAAATTACAAAATTTACATATTCGGAATCCTCATCTCGATACGAGTCTAGGCATATAAATTTTACCAAAATCGGACTCCGTTTGCCCACTCAAATCGGTGTTTTTCTTAAATTTAGGCCTAGGGCTCAAACCCACCTTAAATCTTCCATTTACGGGGATTTAACCAAGGATTTCATGTTAAAATGATGTAATTAAGCCACAAAACTTACCTCCAACGAATCCCCGATGAATTACCAGCAATTCCCGTGAGTTTCTCTCCCTAGAACTCAAAAATGGCGTTTTGGGTTAATGAACCCGAGAGCCCTCTGTTCTGTGATTTTAATTCACTGCCAGACGATTTTACCCTACGCGTTCGCGATGGTCTCCACGCGAACGCGATGCCTTGCTCCGTTCCTTCATCGCGAACGCGACGTAAAGTCACGCGTTCGCGAAGACCAATCTTCCTAGCCCGGATTTTTCCTCTACGCGTTCGCGTCCCATACCACGCGAACGCGATGCTTCGTCTTTTCCTCTTACGCGTCCGCGTCCTTCACCCGCGCGAACGCGATGCGTTCCAACCTTCTCCTTCGCGAACGCGGCATGTTACCTCGCGAACGCGATGGCCAACTGGCCCCAGCCTACGCGAACGCGGCAGTGCCCTCGCGAACGCGAAGGCTTAGCCTTCTGCACAGTTATCTGCAATTTACAGCAGATTTTGCCAAGTTCAAAATGCCCGGATGACGGTCCAGATTCACCCCGAGGCCCCCGGGACCCCAACGAAAACCACCAACATACTCCAAAACACGATACGGACTTGTTCCAATCATAAAAACACCATCCTAAACATCAAAATCATCAATTACACACAGATTCAAGCTTATGTTTCTTAAAACTTTCCGAATTACACATTTGATGAAAAACCCGACCAAACGACGTCCGAATGACCTGAAATTTTGCAGGCACATCCAAAATCACCTAACGGAGCTACTGCAACTGTCGGAATTCCATTCCGACTCCCGGATCAAAATCTCACCTACCGATCGGATTTCGCCAAAATTCAACCTTAGCCAATTCAAGCCTATTTCTACACCGGGCCTCCAAATTCAATTCCGATCGCTCCCCTAAGTCACAAATCACCTTCCGGAACTAACCGAATCATCAGAATCCGATTCCGAGCCCTCTAACCAAATAGTCAACTCCGGGTTGACTTTCCTTATTCAAGCTTCCTCCAAAAAGGCTATATGCCTCATTTCCAATTTAATTTCACTCCTAACTTCCCCGATAGACTCTAACACTTATATAAAAGCATGAATTATGTAATTACAACATAACGGGGTGGTAATTCCCGTGACGACGGGCCGGGTCGTCACACTTTAGGACCAGTAACAGAAGAACTGTTCAGAAAAAAAGATGTAAAAAAATTAAAATCAGAAAAAGAAAGGAAACACTTTCGTTCTTATTAAGAAAATGCGGAACAAAACAGTTTCACACTTTGAAGAAAAATACAAACAAAACAAAAGGATTACAATTCTGGGATAACCGAGGAAACAAGAAAGGAAATCCAAAGCTGACTACCAAGACTCCCTTCGAGTGGGAAGAGGAGTGGCCGCCCAGTTGTTGATTTTAGCTTTAGGCCCTACAAATTGTATGTCCGCTTTGCTGGAACCCTCTCCAGCTTCTAACATGTGGACATCAGCAAACACTTTTTCAAAGGTCAATTCCAAGTCCCCATCTATACCGATCAATGGTCCTTGGATTTTCGGAATCGCTGATTTCTTAGCCCTTGCTTTGATGAAAGATTTGGACAGGCGTGGAACTGGTTTGGGAGAACCCAAACTCTTTTCTTCATTCTCCTGGCCCGTTGTATATCCTCCACGGTGGGTTTGAACCCCAATCCAAATGTCCCTGAATTTTCGGGCAAAGACACAGGCTCAAGAATACCCTGAAGCCCTACCCCCAGGCCTTTTCCTGGCACAAACCCGTTTCCCAGCATCTCTGAGATTGTCATGACAGTTGCGGGAGCTATGCCGTGAAGTGTGAGGTTCTTTCCTTCAGAAATTTCTGCAGCTGGAACCACGTCGAAGATTTGGTACACCCACGGTCCTTTGTCATCTTCTGTCTCTATAAATGGTACAATATCATCTCCCCCAAAGCTTGTGCCGTCAGATCCGTACACAACTATCTCCTGCCTGTCCCATTCAAATTTCACCATCTGGTGTAATGTGGAAGGCACCGCTTTGGCAGCATGGATCCAAGGTCGCCCAAGTAGTAAATTGTAGGATACTGTCACGTCGACCACCTGGAATTCCATGGTGAACTCAACTGGACCAATGGTTAATTCCAGTATGATATCACCTACCGTGTTGGTACCACTCCCGTCGAAACCTCTGACGCAGACGCTGTTCTTACGAATCCGGTTATGATCCACTTTCAACTTGTTTAAAGCAACTAAGGTACAGATATTGGCACTAGATCCATTATCAACCAATACTCGAGTGACCACCGAGTCTTCGCACTTCACCGTTAGGTATAGGGCTTTGTTGTGTTCTGTGCCCTCTACCGGTAGCTCATTGTCAGAAAAGGTCACCCGATTCACTTCGAAGATTTTCTGCACCATCTTCTCTAAGTGATTTACTGAGATTTTGTCCGGAACGTGGGCTTCGTTCAGGATTTTCATCAGCGCCTGGCAATGGTCATTGGAATGGATCAACAAAGACAACAGTGAAATTTGAGCCGGAGTCTTCCTCAATTGCTCCAGAATGGAGTAATCTTGGGCTTTCATTTTCTTCAAAAATTCCCCGGCTTCTTCATCCGTCACTGGCTTCTTTGTTGTTGTTGAGTTGGTCTTTCTTAACTCGACGGGAGCAAAGCATCTCCCTGAACGAGTCAATCCCTGGGTCTCACATACGTTCTCTTCCAACTCCTTGCCCTGGTATGTTACTATTGCTTTTTCATATCTCCAAGGCACCATCTTATTGCTAATTATCGGCAATTGAACTACCGGTTTGACAATGACCGGCTCTCGGCAAACTCCTTTTACCACTAACACGGGTGCGAGTGGCGCCCCCAATACTACCACTTTGGCGGATCCTGATTTCTCTGGAGCAACAACTGCATTCTCTTCCACTATCACTGTAGACTTACCCTTTAACTTTCCCTCACTTATCACCGCTTCCTTACCCATTTTTTTGTCTTTCGGAACAGCTCGGATCATCATCACTGTCTGTGATGGCTTCTTCGTCTCTCCTCCCTCATGCATAAACTCAATCATTTGAGTCTCGTGATGCGCCGGCAATGGGTTTTGATTAATGTTGGGCACTTCGGGTGTTTGGACCTCGATTTTGCGTGTGTCAATGAGATCTTGCACCGCATGCTTCAATCTCCAACACCTTTATGTTTCATGTCCTAACATCCCCGAACAGTACTCACAGCTCTTCGATTGATCTATATTCTGGGGCGGGGGGTTTTGTACCCTAGGCTCGACAGGATTTAACAAACCTACCTGCCTCAACTTGTGGAATAAGGCGGTATAGGTTTCTCCCAATTCGGTAAAGGCTCTTTGCCTTTGTACCCTGTCGTTTCTGGAAGCTGTATTTCCACGAAAACCTGTTCCTGTAGGGTTCCTGTAGGCCCTTGGTGGAGGATAAGCATTTTAGGGTGGTGGGTATGTGTTTTGTGGTGGATAGTTGTTTTGAGGAGGTACATATGTATGTTGGGGAACCGGTGCGCGCCATTGTGGGCGAACCGGCGGTTGATTGTATGCCTGTGCCTGATGTATGGAGAAATGTGGCTCTTGATGGGGGTAATAGGATTGTGGAGGGTAATTTGGAATGTGGGGGTAATTTGGGTGAGGAGGTCTGAATTGGTGACGGGGAAAAGGACCTTTGGATCGGGACCAATCACCAGCCTCTATCGTGGTGACATCCTCTCTTCTCTTCTTTCCGAGCGCACCTCCTGTGCCGCTCTGAATAGCCTGTGTAGTCGCTTTGATTGCTGAATAACTCAAGATTTTGTTGGTCTTGAGACCTTCTTCTATCATGCTTCCCATTTTGACCACTTCATTGAAGGATTTTCCCATTGATATCACCAAATGACCGAAGTAGGTCGGCTCGAGAGTTTGCAGAAAGTAATCTACCATTTCCCCCTCTCTCATAGGTGGATCAACTCTAGCTGCCCGTTCTCTCCATCGAAATCCAAATTCCCGGAAGCTCTCCTCGGGTTTCTTCTCAAGCTTTAGTAATGTGAGGCGGTCTGGGACTATCTCAAGGTTGTATTGGAAGTGTCCGGCGAAAGCTTGTGCTAGATCATCCCATGTGTACCACCTGCTTGGATCTTGTCCGGTGTACCACTCCAATGCTGACCCACTCAAACTCTGGCCAAAGTATGCTATCAACAACTCGTCTTTGCCTCCTGCTCCCCTCATCTTACTACAAAAACCCCGCAAATGAGCCATAGGATCGCCATGCCCTTCATATAAATCGAATTTGGGCATCTTGAATCCCGCTGGTAATTGGACGTCGGGAAAAGGGCATAGATCCTTGTAGGCTACGCTGACCTGGTTGCCTAACCCATGCATGTTCCTGAAGGACTGCTCCAGGCTCTTGACTTTCCTTATCATCTCATCTTGTTCCGAGCTTTTGGCCGGATTTTCCACTTGGACTTCAAAGGGAGGAGTATAGGTGGAAGGTTCGGGTGCCCTGAAAGTGGGTTCTGGGGGTAATACTGATTGTCGTGAACCTGAAATAATGGCTCACTTGATGATCTATGCAATGGAGCTGGGGGAGGTGCCACAAAGACAGGGCCCTTTGGTGGAGGAGGGTTTTGATTTGGTGGTGGAGCTGGGTGGTTGTAAGCATCCCTTCCCTGGTGGTAATGAAGGTCCGGGATTCTTGTTGAGGGACCGGGAGGAAGGTATTCTGGGGTAAATCCTGGTGGAAAGGTAGGAGGAGTAGGTACTTCAAGACTCTTTTGTGTTCTGGCCAGCGCCGTCTGCATTTCGCTCATTTCCAACCGCATCTGTTCCATTTTTTCAAGAGCTTCTTTGAGCATCTGGCTCATTGCTTTTTCTGACTCACTACTTTGATCTGACCCAGTCATACTTTTAGGTATAGGTCCTTTCGATCTTGTGTGATATCTGTGTGATGCCAGTACACTCTTAACACTAACTGGATATAGAAGAAAACAACGAACTTGTTAGTGTTAAAATTTTAACAAATATGGTAAAAGCACATTGGAGATGCAAATGTCCTTATGCAATGAACCATTTCTATTATGCTTTTGCTCAGACCGCATGCGTCATTAGCTTTGAAACCCTCTCTTGTTATTAGCATTTTTATCAACTAACCATTTTTTTAAGTGACGGTCGAACCTTACGTGGATTGCCTACGTATCACGTCCCCGCGTGAATCAGACCGAGCGTAGTTCTGGTTACAAGATTGTGGCGAAATTCCGGAATTCTCATAATGAAAAACCTTTACGGTCACAAAACATGTCTTACAATAATCAACAACAAGAGAGAAATGCTTGACTCAAAAAAAATACTGAAAATGTCAAAAAATAAGAAAATACATCTTTTAATCAATAGCCTAATGCTCTTAAAATAAAAATACATCTTTTAATCAATAGCCTAATGCTCTTAAACTCCTAGGGGCCCGCGAGGCATCGTCCGGCCTTGCCGCGGGCCTTGGTGTGAGGTTCCTGTGTAGTCCCCTTAACTCTTTCATGATCTGATGAACATAGTCCATAATCGAAGCAAAAAGGGCGGCGCGGGGCATTTGTTCACAAGCTAAGCACTTCATGGTGACATAATGCCCGATCTCTTCAATTCTGTCTTTGATCATGTCCCTTTCTCTGAGTAGTTGTTCTATCCGCTGGTTCTTCGCCCCCAATCTTCGAGCGTTGTTGGTGACCTGATTTAAGAGCCTATCCACTTGTTCTTGCAGTCGGGCCATCAAATTGTGGCAACGATCGAGGTCTACCCTGGCATCCCTGGCTTGTTTGAAGACCCGTTCCCTGAGGGTAACATTTGCTTCTCTCAGATTGGTGATGACCTCAGTATAATCTTTTTCCACTTGCTGTAGATGAAGTGCCTGTTGATGTGCCTCCCTTCTCCAGCTAGTACGGATCCTCATCGTTTGGGCCTTTGACTCTTCTAATTCTTTTTGGACATCTGTGACTTGATTTTTTAAACCCCTTATCAATTTTTCGTCTGACCGACTCCTCAATTGTCTGTTAGCATCCCTTTTCATTTGCTGGATTTGAGCTCTCAAAAAGTCGTTTTCTTGTGCCAACTTCTTTTTATCTCCCTCGTCGGCGGCAGCTTGCATATTCTTCTCGAATTGAAGGTCTCGGACCTGCTGTTCTATCCTACCAATCTTCGTTCTGTACCCTTCCTCCTTTGCTATCCAATTCCATTGCTCCTGTGAATCTTCCGTGAACTGTTGGACATGGGCTCTTTTAGAACATTTCCGACGAATCTGAAACCTTTTCCCGAACCACACATTGTACTTTGGATCTACCTCACCCTTAGCCAGCTCACGAACCATAGTTTTAGGCTCAAGAAATCTACATTCATGCCACAGCTTTCTAATCTTTTCTTCGGGGAATACAACTCCTGGGCTCAACTCAATGGCGTGCTTTCTGAGATCTTGATCAGTAGGAATAACCCGAAACCTTCCTAGTTGACGTAATACCCGATGAGGAACATATGGTTGGACACTACGGATCCCCATCAGAAGAATATAACACTCCTCGGCTGCCATATATATTACATCAGTATCGGGTAACCACCCGAACGCCCATTCAACCTGATCGTCTTCTATTGAGCTTAATCGTGCAAGCTATGCTTCGACGCCTTCGGGGAATACAACGCTCATCATTCGTTCCTCAAAACCACTAATACAGTTTTTTCCAATCAACCCATGGTTCATGTATTGTGCCCGGTGATGGAGGTGTTCTTGCATCCACAATTGGAGTAACAGATTGCATCCTTGAAAGAAATCGCCCCCTTCTCGGCATACAGTCAAGGCTCGGTAGATTTCGGACAAAACCAAAGGGACTACCGTGCTGGTAACTTTTTTGATTGCAACATCAGCTATTCCTACAAGATTTATCTCTATTTTCTTATCTTCGCGTGGACAAATTACAATACCCAGGAACGTTGTTATGAATGCTAGAATTCGTCTGGTTTCCCACTTGATTCTATTCCCAGCGTGAGTTAATCCAAGATTTGACTCTTCAAAACCCCGAGGAGTACCATAGCGTTGGTATAAGAATTGGAGATCGCAACACCCTCTTGATAAATCATCATTTTGCACCTTCCGACTAATGCTTAGCAAATCCAGAAACCCATGCGAAGATACTGGTCTTGGTGAAAGCAGGTATTGTCCTCTTAATTTTCCATTTAATCCTGCATAGCCTGCAATCTCTTCTAGCGTGGGTGTAAGTTCAAAGTCAGCAAAACGAAACACATTGCGGGTCGGATCCCAAAACGATATCAGTGCCTCGATGATATCTTTCCTTGGCTTGATATTCAGCAGATTGACAAAACCTCCCAAAATTCTTTCCACTATCTTTTTACTACTGTCTTTCAAATCATTCCACCATATGTGGAGCTGTGGAGGGACCTCGCTAAAGACTGAAAACGAATTCTGATTTGTGCTCATCCTGCACATTTATTAAGGTGATTAAAGAAAGAAAAACAACTTTGTTTTACTAAAATAAAACTCAGTTTTCAATCACGGCCTTTCAATGCCTCGGGGACAAAGATTTTAAGGCTGTGTGGGTTAATCGATCAAAAATCTAAAAATTGACCCAAAGGTGGCTATTTATACAAAATCAGCCTTCCGGCGTCCCTTTCGGGAACATTCGGCTGTTTTGAAAACATCATCACCGACTTATTTACGACGAAAAATTAATTTCGATATTTTTTGGCTATTTTTGCAAAAGGGGAGGTTGGACCTGATAAAGGTTGCCTACGTATCTCACATCCAATGAGAATCAAACCCGCGTAGTTCGGTTTTAATAAAAAACAAACTACAATCTGTAAAAAAAAAATTATTTTACTGAAAAACAAATAAACTATTTTTTTTTATTTTAAGAATAAAACACACAATTTTTTTTTATTATTATTTATTTTTTTAAAAAAAAAAACAAACTATTAAAAGAAATTCTCCATATTTAAAAATCGGTCAGCATGCAAGTCTGAAACAAATAAATGCGTAAAACAAACAGGATGGTCTTTTCATTTCAGGTCACCTGTCCTAGACGGACCCAACCCCTGTGTTGAGTCCCCTAAGTCAAATGCAACATGATGCAAATAAACGTTCCTACTAGGGATCCGGCATGAAGCTTTGTTATTCTAGGTTCAAAAACCTGGGTTTATCTGTTCTAGACTTGGCTTACCCGAGCGGACAGCTCGAGCCGAGGAGGAGGCAGCAACCCGGGAATACGGAAGCTTCACCGGTTTTGCAACTTATCCAAACCTCGTTCTAAAAATGGGAATTAGACACTATACAGAAAAGAAGTCACACGAAGTGCACCCTTCTTCATGATTTAGAAGACTCAAAGAGGAGATTGGTTTCGGTACAGTTTATATGTACAATTCATAAAAATATCAAAGCGGTAAAAACAACATTTAGCACATTAAATACAAACATATAATAAAATCAGATGATAATAAGCCAAATATAACAATTATTCAAAGCTCGAATTTCTAACCCTGAACCAGTGGTTCTGGGTTAATATCCCCAGCAGAGTCGCCAGAGCTGTCACACCTCCTTTTGGCGCAGCCCGCGAGGGCGCGAATATAAAAAGGAGTTTTTCCAATTAAAGGACAATCAAAACGGGATTCATTTATTGAGATATTCAGAGTCGCCACTTGGGAGATTTATGGTGTCCCAACGTCACCAGTTGAATCCCGAATAGAGGAAAAGATTGACTCTGTATTATAGTCCGCGAATCAAAAATCTGGATAAGGAATTCTGTTAACCCGGGAGAAGATGTTAGGCATTCCCGAGTTCCGTGGTTCTAGCACGGTCGCTCAACTGTTATATTTGGCTTGATTATCTGATTTTAATACAAATATGAACTAATGTACAAACTACCACTCCAAACCGTTTTCATTGTTAGAAGAAAATTGTAATGTCGTGAGAATATATCTCGAATTTCGTCACATAAATGTGTCCGCAATTTTTGATATATTCCAACTTCATTGGGATTTGGATTGGGGTCACATAAATGTGTACCCGAAATTAAGGAGGTATTATTATTAAATACGCGCCTAAAGATACTAACGCATTATTATTTGAGAAAAGCTGCAGAATTTGCTAAACGGCATGTCCCGTAATCTAGGTAATAATTTATTAAAAGAGAAAAATTCTAATTAATTACGAATCAATAATATGTAGCACACTAATTGTTAGATTAACCGACATTGATGGAAGATAAATTACTTTAAAATTTTTTTTTTCGAATAAAATATATATAAAAATCAATTTCGAAATTACCAATAAAATAAAATAAAATTTCGTAATTATAAGTAAAATAAAATAAAATTTCGAAATTACAAATAAAATAAAATAAAATTTCGAATTTTGTAAATAAAAGATAAAATTTGACAACTAAATATTCGGAAAAAAAAACTGAACATAACTAGATTAAAACTTACATTGTCATGTGAAAACAAAAAAAAAAAAATACTTCCTAAAATGGCTACATTTTTATGGATTTATATAAATAAATAAAACAAGAGGAAACGAATCTTCTTTATTAAACAATGTGATTAGAATTATAACTTAATGAACGTATTAAAATAGGTGCAACTGATAAATTATAATTAAATTAACACAAAAGAAAATTATGCCATGCCTTACTAAAATCGAATTATTGATAAAATATGGCATGTATAAGTAATATATAAAAATAAACCTACTATCACATGCTGAACAAAATAATTAAATTTCTAATCGAATTTTTACAATTAGTTTAGCAAACTTCTATTAATTAAAACCACGTCTCGCGTCATATTTTCATAAATAAGCATTACTAAAATCTAAAATGACAAATAACATAAAAGATATATATCAAAATAAACTAACCATTTTTAATTAAATTGAATTAATCAATTTTTAAAACTAAAGAAATTAATCGCTAATGGACGTCATTAACTAGATTAAACACTAGCTTACATATTGCCTAATAAAATTTGATACAAAGGAAATTATATAATAAAATTAAATATATAATTATATACATACATACATATATATATATATATATATATATATATATATATATATATATACTACTAAGACTTAAATTGCAATTATACTACTAAGACTTAAATTGCAATTATACGGAATACTTTACTAATAACAATTAAAATCCGCGAATGAATTAATTGAAACTTACTATTAATCATGCTTTTAATAAATTATAAACTGAAGTTAATTAGTAAACCGTATCCTATTTTATTATTAACTAATCGAAATTGCGCAAACGCATATTCCAATTAATAAAGAGGTTTACAATTATATTACGCGAAACGTATATATAATCGTAGTATTAATCTGAATCGGTCGTAAAACAACTAATTATCGAATTGTTAGATCTAAATTACTGAACAAATTAATTAAATTACTATTATTAACACTACATATTATGGCTATTAACTCATACTTGACATATTAAATTTATAATAAAGTAGAAAAAACTTAACGAGGTACAACAGTCAAATAGTTATATAAAGTACATCCTTAATCTTAAACATAAAACATAAAATAAATAACTCAGAATTTAACACGAATATTATTAATACATAATCAAATTTCAGGTCCAAACTTTGACTATGCTTTGACTGATGTCCATGGGAATACCTGGAAATGAAGGAAAAAGAAGTGAAGAAGTAGTATTGACAATAGCAGCCAGCAGCAACAAAGATCAACACCAGTAATGCCGATTGAATAGTGAAATCAACTTAAGACAGCTTTGAACCAGTATTTCCAACAACAAATCTAAACCAGTTTAAAATATCCGGAAAATAACTTTCAATCAACCAAATACCAATAGACAAACCAGAAGACTTCTATGTATCTTATAATATTTTTTCAGTTTTTATCCGTCTCTTCTTTCTTTTCTTTTTTTTTCAGTCTGTTCTGTTTTTCCAGAATGCCCTCTTTTTCAGTCTGCTCTCCCTTATTTATATACCCACGTAACAGACTTGCCCATTTTTTTCAAAATAGCTTAAATCTGAACAAAATCCCTAAAAATCTGCCTATTTCCACTTAAAATCCCACGAAAGAATATTTTTCCTTGTTTTATTCCCTAGTGCCCTTTTGTTCCCCATTAACTAATAAATTTAATAAAACCTAATGCTTCCACTATCAAATTGTTAATAATAAACTCTTATCCTAACTTTTCCCTTCCTAAATTAACCCTGAAACTCCCTGAATATTATTGACCTACCCCAATCCTTCAATTTGTGCAAAAATTAATCAAATTCAACAATTAATATCATTAACACATGAAACTAATTTTTTCAAAAAAAAAAAAAAAAAAATTGCATTCAACTAAAGGGAACTACATATGTTCATTTTAGAAACTGAGTAATTAAAAATGAGACAAGAATATCAAATATTTTTTATATGCCCAAATTCCTTCTCGTTACCAACCTAAACCAAAATCCAACTTCAGTATTTCTTCAAACAAAATAAACTAATCCTTAGCCTTGTTGACTTGAGATTAACAGAAACAAAGTAATATAATAGAAATTCATGTTTGTTCCCTAATTGAGCATCCATGAAAACCTTAACATAACTAAACAAAATTAAGAAAAATTTAGACAAACAATACATAACATACATAGTCATCAAAGATCAGTATTACGAGAAAATTAAAAATCAGAGAAGTTGACTTCAAGACAACGCAATGTTGGCCCTGAAACGCATAACACCGGGATATTTAGACAACAACAATTCATCGGAACCACGAGTCTGCTCGGAACCCTTAAACGGACAACCTCGATTTGAAAATAACACTACTTCCACAACAACGGCAACACTGGAGCGACAATCAAAACGACGCACACGAAGGAATCGTCCGAGAACTAATTCCGGCGAGGTGAGGGTCGTTCATGGGCAGGAACAACAGCTATTTGGATGTTCGTTCAAGCGAGTTTGGTGGTGAAGAGCGCTGCTGCGTACATAATCTTCGTGAAAGCAGCAGCGACACGATGGAGACTATGACGTAGCAGGTGGACTCGATCTCGGCATGCTGTTTGGTTGGCGATGGGCAAAGCTGCTGGTTTGGGGTGGTCCGACGACGGGGCTGCTGTTTGGACGACGAATTTGGCCACGTTAGTCGGAGGCAGCAAAGATGGCGACGCGGCAGTGGCGTCGTGAGCAGCGACGGACAGCAATGCTTGGATGCGTCAATGGCGTGAGGTTGGAGGAGTTTGCCGGCGACTTTGGTGACAGTGGTCGCCGGAAATGGCGGAAAAGCGGGGGTCGTTTGGAGTCATGGTTACCGGCGGCTATGGAGGAGATTGGTCGACTGGGGTGTGCGGCTTGGAGAAGAAGAGGAAAGGGAGCTGGGGTGTGCGGCTGGTGAGAGTGGTCGCTTGGCGTCGGGTGAAATTCGCGGGCGAGAGGACGGCAGCCATGGCTGGAGTGAACCTGCTGCGGCGGAGAAGAAAAAAAGGGGGAGGCGGCGGCTGGTTAGTGAAATAGATGGGGCTAGGGTTTGGATAAATCAGAAAATGGGGAGTGTTTGAGGGGTTTGGGTAATTAAAAATTGATGAGTTAATGAGAGCCATTGGATTTAACACGATGGACGGCTGAGATTGATCCGGGTAATGGGTCTGGGTAGATGACATTTGGGCCTGGGTTGGGACTAATTCTGTTTGGGCTTGATATTTTAAATTAAGAATGGCCCAATCCGATTTTGACTTCAATTAAATCTATTTTGCTTCATTTTTTCTTTGTTTTATTTTAAGAATTAAAACTAAAATCATAATTTTAATTACAAAAATAAATTAAACACATAATTATTAATTAACTCTAAGTAGTATTTTTCACAAACAATTAAACATTAAACTGCACAATATTGACTAAAAATGTAAAGATAACAAAAATTACTTAATTAAATCCTAAATTCAAAAATGCAAATATATATATATATATATATATATATATATATTGTATATTTTAACAAACAAATATGTATGGACAAAAATGCAAATAATAATTAAGAAAATTAAACAAAAATTTTAGAAAATCATGCACAACACCAACATACAATAATTTTGGATCTAAAAATACTAACAAAATATGGACAAGAACAAAAATTTGAAATCGACTAACCGGATTGAGACAAACGATCAGTCGTCCGGATTTATTATATATATATATAAACATATATACATATACACACAGAAGAAGAAAAAGAGCATAATGGCAACGAAAACATAGGTGGGGAGTGGCTCCCGGATTACTGCCTGGCGGTTGTTCCTGGGAAACATTCCGGCGGGTGTTTTTTGGAAGGTTTAAGAAGAAAGAAGAAAGAGTGTTTTGTGGCGGCTAGGGTTTGTGGAGTGTATAATGGCTAAAATTCTCAGACAAAAACCTTATATAGGCCATGCGTCTGAGGTAATCCAGGCCGTTCGTTCAATGGAGATCAACGGCTCTGAGCGACGTTACTAAAACGACGTCGTGTCGTTACTCATGAGATCAAAACCAAGACCCTTAGATCAATCTAAACATACGGCCCAGATTCGATCTTCGCAATTTAAAATAAACCAATAACTTTGCTATTATCTCGACCGTTGGTTAACACAACTGAATGACCGAGATTTTTGCTAATTAAAAAGGCTTATGGACTGGATTGTTTGGGCTCAATACACTGGGCCAGCTCATTTCAATCCAAATCAGCCCAACCATATTAATACCATCTATATTTTTTTGTATTTTCTGATTTTAATCATTTTTATGTATTTTCTTTTATACCTTTTTTTTTCTTTTCTTTTATGGAATGTTGTAAAAACCTAATTTCCTACTTATGCTAATTATCTAATACTTTTTTTTTTTTTAATTTCTATTTATTCAAACACATAAAGTATGGTTAATTTCAAACAAAGCAGGTAATTACACTCAAAAACATATTTATTTTAGTTTTGGAATTATTTGCCCGGTGCAAAAATCACGTGCTCACAATGAACATAAACGGTACGCTAATATATAATGGATCTACTCCTAGAAACTAAGATTGTCCATGTTGTTCTTTCATTATAAAGTTATTCTAAACAAGTGTGTATAATTCTTAATTCTTGCTAAGGTTCATATTGATGGCAGGGATGTCCATAATGATATTAGGTCACTCAGAAAAGTTTAGAACGTGATTCCATAAGTCGAGCATGCATTATATATATGTATCTATTTTACTCTACCGAGCCGCGCTATAGTCTGCCGGGTACGGCACCTATTGTGCAACCACTGATCAGTTGGGTTTACCGAGCTCCACGTGGCCGGGTACATTTTTTCCGAGTCCTCTTTGAGGCCGGGTACGATATGATGATGATGATGCCCCCAGAGGCAAATATTTTTATAGGTATATGTATATATATATGTATTATGTATTTAATGTTAGTAGCCCCAGAGGCACTCAGATGTTCCAGGTTGTATTTCCTCCATCTCTCTTTACATTACTATTCTTGTTTATGCTTTCTTGCCTTACATACTCGGTACATTATTCGTACTGACGTCCTTTTTGCCTGGGGACGCTGTGTTTCATGCCCGCAGGTCCCGATTGATAGGTTGATTGTCCTCCCATTAGGCTATCAGCTCAGCGAAGGTGTTGGCGCACTCCACTTGCTCCGAAGTTGCCTATTTGGTCAGTATGCTTAAGATATGTATTGGTTGGTATAGTGGGGCCTTGCCCCGACCTTTATGATTTTATGTACTCTTAGAGGCTTGTAGACAGATGTCAGGTGTATGGATACTTGTATGGCCTTGTCGGCCTATATTTTGAGTTTACAAATGGTCATGTCGGCCTTATAGGCCCGGGTGTCATATGTATAAGTTGGTATATTATGTTGGGTCATCATATGTTGAGTATTCCTTATGTTTTATTCTTGTTATCTCATGGCGGGTTTTCTGGCTTATTTACTCATAATAGTATAATAAGAAAGATATGTTACGTTGGTACTCGGTTAAGTAAGCTACCGGGTGCCTGTCGCGGCCCATCGGTTTGGGTCGTGACATCGATGATCGATACAAAGACGTCTGTATTTATCTACGGGAGGCTAACTAACTATTTAGGAAACTCTTCATTTCTTTTGGATTCCTTGTCATGCGACATTTTTGGCACCAAATCTAAACTTCGGCTTTCTATTCTCTCACAGATTGTGAGGACACGTGCTACTCGTAAGGATCAAGCACACGCGCCGCCTGCTGCCGCCGCCAGAGGCCGGGGCCGTGGTAAAGGACGAGGACGCACTCGAGGTGCAGCCACAGCACCCGCGCACACTGCCACTGAGGTACCACCAGTGGATCAGGTTGGAGCGAAGGCACCTGGTACACCGACTACAGCTGCTACTACTCCAGCACTCCAGGAGACCCTGGCCCAGTTCATGAGCATGTATAATACTTTAGCTCAGGCAAGGTTACTTCCTCTCACTGCAGCTACATCTCAGGCCGGGGGAGGGGCCCAGACTCCCGTAGCCACTATACTTGAGCAGTGAGTGTCGGTGGAGCAGGTTCCAGAGATTATTGTTATGCCTCCTGCCGCCCCAGTACAGCCCGGAGGTGGGCCAGCTGCTTCCGAGGACGAGCAACGTAGATTAGGAGATGGTCAAGAAATATGACCCTCCAGTGTTCAGCGGTTTGGCTACATATGATGCATTGGGTTTTCTGGAGGAGTGTCATTGTATTCTTCGTACCATGGGGATAGTGGAGACCAGCGGGGTTTCCTTCACTGGCTTTCAGCTTCGTGGGGCCGCTTATGATTGGTGGTGCACATATGAGTTGGATAGTCCAGAGGAGTCTGCTTCGTTGACCTGGACGTAGTTTTCGGATATGTTTTTATGGGAGTTTGTTCCCCAGAGCCTTAAGGATTCTTAGGGCTTGGAGTTTGAGCGGTTGCGATAGGGCTCCATGTCGGTATCGGAGTATGCTATCATTTTCACCCATCTAGCCAGGCATGCACCGGCTTTGGTAGCCACGGTCCAGGAGAGAGTGTAGAGATTTATTGAGGGCTTTATTCTGCTGATCTGGTCCAGCATGGCCAGAGAGTTCGAGACGGATATACCTTATCAGCAGGCAGTGAGCATTGCCAGGAGGATCTAGAGTATGCTCCCTAAAGAGCGGGGAGAGAGGGAGGCCAAGAGGTCTCGTGAGTCGAGCCATTTCTCTGGTGCTTGCACTTCAGCAGTCGGTCGTTTTGGTAGGGTTTAATCCGGTTATCTAGTTCATGCAGCATTACCAGCAACCGATAGTACTCCAGCTCTTCCAGCACATCAGGAGCCATATTTTGCTCCCCCAACTTCCAGTGCGCCTCCTGCGCGGGGTACCTCCAGGGGTCAGACTAGTGGGGGTGAGGCCGGTCTGTCATAGCCACCGCATCCTCCCAAAGCTTGTTTTGAGTATGGGGATACTCACCATCTGGTTAGGGAGTGCCCCAGGCGTAGGAGAGGAGCACCTCCACAGTCTTCGCAGCCTCAGCGCGGCTCTCAGGGTCAGCAGGCCATCATTCCAGCCCCAACTGCCACTCCACCTACCCAGCCAGCTAGGGGCGGGGATCAGGGTACCAGAGGCCATCCTCGAGAGAGGGGTCAGGCCAAATATTATGCTATTCTTGATCGTGCTGCAGCTGTTGCATCTGACTCTGTTATCACAGGTATTATTCTGATTAGTCACAGGGTGGCATTTATTCGACCCTGGTTCCACTTTTTCATATGTTTCCTCTTATTTTGCTTCACATCTCAGTGTGCCTAGGGATTCTTTGAGTGCCCCCATTTATGTTTCCACTCCGGTGGGAGATTCCTTGGCTGTGGACCGTGTGTATCGGTCGTGTTTGGTTACCATTTGTGGTTTTGAGACCAGAGTGGACCTATTGTTGCTTGGGATGGTCGATTTTGATATTATTCTGGGCATGGACTGGTTGTCATCCCATTATGCTATTCTTGATTATCACGCCAAGACCGTGATGCTGGCTATGCTAGGCATTCCATGCATTAAGTGGAGTGGTACTCTAGATCACACCACCAGCCGTGTTATTTCCTTTCTTAGAGCTCAGCGTATGGTTGAGAATGGGTGTGCTGCTTATCTAGCTTATGTGCAGGATGTCAATATTGACACTTCTTTTATTGGTTCTATTCCAGTGGTACATGATTTCGCTAATGTATTTCCAGCTGATCTCCCGGGCATGCCACCCGACAAAAATATTGATTTTGCTTTTGACTTGTTGCTGGGCACTCAACCCATTTCTATTCCACCGTATCGTATGGCTCCTCCTGAGTTGAAGGATTTGAAGGATCAGTTGTAGGAGTTATTCGGTAAGGGTTTCATTCGACCCAATGTTTCACCTTGGGGTGCTCCTGTGTTGTTTGTGAAGAAAAAGGATGGCTCTATGCATATGTGTATTGACTATCGTCAGTTGAACAAAGTTATAGTGAAGAACCAGTATCCTTTGCCTCGCATGGATGATTTGTTTGACCAGCTATTGGGCGCACAGGTGTTCTCTAAGGTTAATTTGTGCTTTGGTTATCATCAGCTGAAGATTCGGGAGCCATATATCCCGATGACTGCCTTCAGGACTTGGTATGGTCACTACGAGTTCCTCGTGATGTCTTTTGGGCGGACTATTGCCCCAGCAGCCTTTATGCATTTGATGCACAGTGTGTTCAGGCCATATCTGGACTCGTTCGTGATTGTTTTCATTGATGATATTCTAGTATATTCCCGGAGTAGGGAAGAACACGAGCAGCATCTGAGGATAGTGCTTTAGACTCTGAGGGAGAGGCAGCAATATGCCAAGTTCTCGAAATATAAATTTTGGCTGAGTTCAGTGGCATTTCTAGGCCACGTGGTATCGTGTGATGGTATTCGAGTAGATCCGAGGAAGGTGGAGGCCGTGCAGAGTTGGCCCAGACCCTCCTCAGCTACTGCGATTCGTAGTTTCCTTGGTTTGGCGGGTTATTACCGTCGTTTTGTAGAGGGGTTCTCTTCGATCCTAACACCTATGACCAGATTGACCCAAAAGGGTGCCCCTTTTCATTGGACAAATGAGTGTGAGGCGAGCTTTCAAAATCTCAAGACAGCTTTGAGTTCGGCCCCTATCTTAATGTTGCCTACAGGTTCGGGGTCCTATACAGTATATTGTGATGCCTCACGAGTTGGACTCGATGCAGTATTGATGCAGGACAATAGGGTGATTGCCTATGCGTCCAGACAGCTAAAGTTACATGAGAAGAACTATCCTGTTCATGATCTATAGCTAGCTGCCATTGTTCACGCCTTGAAGATTTGGTGTCATTACTTGTATGGAGTTCCTTGTGAGATTTACACTGATCACTAGAGCTTGCAGCACTTGCTTAAGCAAAAGGACCTGAATATGCGTCAGAGGAGATGGTTGGAGCTACTGAAGGACTATGATATTACTATTCTCTATCATCCGGGCAAGGCTAACGTGGTGCCCGATGCCTTGAGTCGTCGGGCAGAGAGTTTGGGGAGTTTGGCATATCTACCAGCTTTGGAGAGGCCTATGGCGATGGATGTTCAAGCTTTAGCCAAGCAGTTTGTTAGATTGGATCTTTCAGAGCCCAGCCGGGTTCTGGCTTGTGTGATTTCTCGGTCTTCTCTATTTGACCGCATCAGGGAGCGTCAGTTCGACGACCCTCATTTGCTTTTTCTTCAGGATAGAGTTCGGCGTGGTGATGCTCGAGATGTTACCATTGGGGATGATGGAGTTATGAGGATGCAGGGGTGTATTTGTGTGCACAATGTAGATGATCTTTGAGAGCTGATTCTAGCGGTGGCCCATAGATCGCGGTATTCCATCCATCCAGGTTCCGCGAAGATGTATCAGGATTTGAGACAACATTATTGGTGGAGGCGGATGAAGAGGGATATAGTTGATTATGTTTCTAGATGCCTCAACTGCCAGCTGGTGAAGTATGAGCAGCAACGTCCGGGTGGATTGATGCAGCAGATTGAGATTCCAGAGTGGAAAGAGGAGTGCATCACCATGGACTTTATATCTAAGCTTCCACGGACTGTTAGGAAGTTTGATTCCATTTGGGTTATTGTGGATCGGCTGACCAAGTCCGCCCATTTCATACCGGTGTGCACCACTTGTTCATCGGAGCGACTGGCAGAGATCTACATCAGGGAGATAGTTCGGCTGCATGGTATTCCAGTTTCCATCATTTCAGATAGAGGCACTCAGTTCACTTCACGGTTCTGGAGAGCCGTACCGCAGGAGTTAGACACTCAGGAGGAGTTGAGCACAACGTTTCACCCCAGGCTGATGGTCAGTCCGAGCATACTATTTAGATTTTGGAGGATATGCTCCGTGCGTGCGTGATTGAGTTTGGAGGTTCAGAGGATCACTTCTTGCCACTGGCAGAGTTTTCTTATAACAACAACTACCAGTCCAGTATTCAGATGGCACCGTATAAGGCTCTATATGGTAGGAGGTGCAGGTCTCCCATGGGTTGGTTCGAGCCGGGCGAGGCCAGACTGCTAGGTACTGATATGGTCCAGGATGCGATGGACAAGGTCAAGGTGATTCAGGACAGACTTCGTGCAGCCCAGTCTAGACAGAAGAGTTATGCTGACAAGAAGGTCCGCAATGTGGCTTTTATTGTTGGCGAGCGGGTTCTGCTTTGAGTCTCGCCCATGAAGGGCGTTATGAGGTTTGGGAAGAAGGTGAAGCTGAGTCCTAGCAGATTTATTAGTCCTTTTGAGATTTTGAGGTGTGTTGGGGAGGTTGCTTATGAGTTGGCCTTACCTCCCAGCCTAGCCGGAGTCCATCCCGTATTTCATGTCTCTATGCTTCAGAGATACCATGGTGACCCGTCGCATGTGTTGGATTTCAATTCTGTTCAGCTAGACGAGGATCTGTCTTATGTTGAGGAGCTAGTGGCCATTCTAGACAGGCAAGTCAGGAAGCTAAGATCAAAGAACATTGCTTCAGTAAAGGTTCAGTGGCGGGGTCAGCCGGTCAAGGAAACGACTTGGGAGACCGAGCAGAATATGCGCAACTAGTAACCTCATCTCTTCACCACTCCAGGTATGTTTTCTATGCACGTTTGAGGACGAACAAATCTTTTAAGAGTGGGAAGATGTAATGACCCGGCCAGTCGTTTTTGAAATTTACGCCCCGAACCCCCATCTAACTGTTCCCCTAAGTTCATTTCTGCTATTGTGGTTTGCCGAGAGGGTCGGTTCTGGAATTTGGAGTGTTTTGGGACACTTAGTCCCTAAATGGGAGCTTTATAGTTGGAAAATGGCCCTTAGTCGGAAAAGTGTTAAGACGACCTCGGAACAGAAATCTGATGGTTCCATTAGCTCCGTTAGGTGATTTCGGGGTTGGGAGCGCATTCGGAATGTAATTTGGAGGTCTGTAGCTCAATTAGGATTGAAATGCCGAAGTTTGAAATTTTGACAAAATCCGAACGATAGGTGATATTTTGATCCGGGGGTCGGAATGGAATTCCGACAATTTCTGTAGCTTCGTTATGTGATTTTGGATATGTCCTCAAATTTTCAGGTCATTCAGACGTTGTTTGGTCGGGTTTTTGATTGAATGTTGATTTCGGAAGTTTAGATGAAAACTTAGGCTTGAATCCGCTATAATTCGATGTTTTCCGTGTTTAAGAACATGTTTTTATGACTGGAACAAGTTTGTATCGTGTTTTGGAGCATGTTGGTGGTTTTCGTTGAGGTCTTGAGGTCCTCGGGATGAATCCGGACCATTATCCGGGCACTTTTGAAGCATGAAGACTGCAGAAAAATGCAGTAGCAGTGCATCAGACCTTTGGTCATCGCGTTCGTGTGGCAGGGCCCGCGTTCGCGAAGGGTCAGCTGTTAGAGCATCGCGTTCGCGATGGTTGAGGCCACGTTCGCGTACGGTCAGCTGATAGACCATCGCGTTCGTGATGGCTGAGGATGCGTTCACGTAGGTATGTTTCGAGAGGCATCGCGTTCGCAATGGGAAGGCCGCGTCCGCGCAGTTGAAGTTTTGGAGGGTTGGTATTTTCTTCATCGCGAACGCGTAAAGGCCATTGCATTTGCGAAGGTTTGTTTTGGCAAGGCATCGCGGACGCATGAGGGTGGACGCGAAAGCGAAGGGTAAATTCTCAGTCAGAAATATTAAAATCCAGAAGAGTCCATCCGCGACCCTTTTACACAAATCCTCCATTTTTGAGTTCCAAGAGAAGAATTGACGAAGAATCCCTGGTATATCATCGGGAAATCATCGGTTTCTTGGCATAAATTCGTTAGTTTATCATGAAATCCTTGTGTATTTCACTGTTAATGGAGGATTAATGGGGGTTTTAGCCCTAGGCCTAAATTATATAAAATCATTGATTTGAATGGGAAAACGGAGTCCGATTTTGATAAATTTTATATGCACAAACTCGTGTCGAGATAAGAAACTCGAATATATAACTTTCGTAATTTTTTGTGAAGCGTACCAAAAGTCGGGTTTTGGCAACTTGTGGGTTTTGGTGTATTTTGAATTGTTTCGATTGGGTAATGACCATTTGGCCTATTTTGATGTAATTCTATTGATTTTTATCAGATACTACACCTGTGGAGTCGAGGTAAGTGGCTTGTCTAACCTCGTGTGGTGGAAGCTTCACCCCTAGGATATTATGTGATAGTTGAAAAGCCTTGTACGCGAGGTGACGGGCGTGTACATGTGCTGGTTGTTGTAACTCACTGTACTTGAATTGTCCGATTTCTGATATTCCTGTTCTCAATTGATTAAATTGTTACATTTACTTGGCATTCTCTAGAAAAGCATGACTAGATAGGATTTATCTGTCTAATTGCCTAATTGTCTTATTTGAATTTCTTGATAATTGTTGGTACTAGTTTTGGTGAAGTTGTAGTTAAGCATATTATATTTCCTCTGTGCGTTTTCCTTATTTGTTGTGTTGGTGGACTACGGGTTTAATTCCCTGTGATCCCAGGGCTGTGGGTTCGATTCCCAGAGACCCAGAGTGGTATTGTTCGTGGACTGCGGGTTCGGTTCCCGGAGATCCAAGGGCTGCGGGTTCAATTCCTGGAGACCCGGAGTTTATTGATATATTATTGAGATATGGACTGCGGGTTCGATTCCCGAAGATCCTGAGATCATTGAGACACATCCTGAGGTATTGAGACCTGGGCTGTGGGTTCAATTCCCGGAGACCCAGAGATACTGTTATTGGTACTGCGGGTGAAATTCTCGTAGCTACCGGATTGTTGATTATGGAGTGGGACTGTGGGTTCTATTTCCACAGGTCCTGGACTTGCTGGTTGAGTTTTGTTGAGTTGGTTACTTGTAGTTAGTTATTCGTAGTCTGTTGTAGTAATTACCTTATTTATGTTACTTCAGATTTATTCTCACATATTCCTGCTTGTTACTGTTGATTATTATGTTGTTGTTTTTCTCAGTAGGGCCCTGACCTTGCTCGTCAATACTCCATCGAGGTTAGGCTTGGCACTTGTTGAGTACCGCCGTGGTGTACTCATGCTACTCTTCCGCACACTTTTGTTGTGCAGATCCAGGTACATCAGGACAGGCTCATACTAGGTGATTCAGCAGCACATTTGGAGACCTCGAGGTATGATCTGCTACGTCCGCGGATCCAGGAGGCCCTCCTTCTATTCTGATAGTATTAGTAGATATTTTTCCCTTATTTCATTGTTTTAGATACTCTTGATATATAGTGCCGCAGTTGTATTTCCCCTTTTAGTCTGTGTTACCCGTGGGATTCCGGGTCTTGGTGGTATGTTATGTAGTGTGTTTGACGAGTGTATGTGCCAAGCGACACGGATTACATTCCTATTTATATCGTTTTCCGCTATTTCTTGTTTAATGTTCATAAACTTGTATATTCCGCAATGTGTTAGGCTTACCTAGTCGCGGGGACTGGGTGCCGTCATGATAGGTTCACGATTGGTGAACTAGGGTCATGCTAGGAGGAGTAAAGGTAGATAAGAGAGTCTTATTTCTATTCTCAATTGGAAGGTATGAGGATGCGGTCCGGTGTGATGTGATTCCCATGAATATTTATCATGTCTTGTTGGGAAAACCATGGTATGCTTATAGAAGAGCTTCATATAACATGGAAAAAAATAGATACTCTTTTGAGATAATCGGGAAGAAAATCATTCTTGGACCTTTGACTCTCTCACAAATTCATGAAGATGAAACAATTGTTAAAGAGAATATGGAAAAATATGAGAGAGAAAAGAATGAGAGGAGTAAGGTAGTGCATGTTGACATCCCAAGAGAGGAAAAAGGAGAGGATATGTTGAGTAAAGAGAGTGTGATGTCAAAAAAGGAAAAAAGTGAGCTGGAGAGGAAAGAAAAGAGAGAAGACCATGAGATACAAAAAGGCTTTGAGAGAGATAAAAATGGTTTGAGAGATGAAAAAAAAGAAAACTTTAGTGAGAGAAAAGAGGCTAAGGGTGTTGAAAAAGTTAGTCTTGAGGTAAAAGCCAAAGAGAGTGTAAGTAAGAAAATATGTTCTTTACTTCTTAACCCATTAACTCTTTCTTGTTTTATTTCTTGTATTTTTGTGCAGCCACATGTTGAAAGATCTTCTAAAAGGATAGGTGAGGCGAAAGCGATGGTGGCAAAGGATCCTAGTGGATTCCAACATGAATTTGGAAAAATCAATTATTGTTTGATGATGGAAGATAAAATCTTGGTTTATGACACGGAGTTCCTTAAATCTATTGCTAAGCTGGAATCATTGCAAAAAAGAATACAATGTGATGTTGATCCATTATTAAATAAGTCCAAGTATGGTATTTATAATTGGTTTATTCGAATTATTGGCCTTTCTAGGACACCTAAGGTATGTTTGAAGGTAATGAACTATACTCTAATTTCTTATGTTGATGAATTTATAATGGTTAAGGATGATGGTGTTTTGATTCATATCAAGTCATTAATGGTAATATCTAAGTTCAAGTGCAAGAGTGATCTGTTTCTTTTTCAAATAGAGTTCGACGTGGATGATTATGAATTCCAACTTTGTAGAACGAGGCTTGCGAGTGGTTTAAATATTTCTTCTTCTTTTATTCAAGTGTCTAGTGAGCTTTCATATGATAAATTGCTAGAGAGTTATTCTTTAAGCCATGTTGACTGTGAGCTTGTACAAGTGTTTGCTACTAGTAAAGAGGATATGCATGATTATTGTGACGCTTGTTATCAAGTACTCTTTCATAAACCTATGCATGACTCTTTGTGTAATAGCTTGAGTAATTATTTAGGATCCATTGATGTTGCGAATATTATTGGGGAAAGTTGTAATCATGAGTTTGAATGTATTGAAACTTTTATTTTGGGAATTATAGGTTCTTCTAACCTTCTTGAGGATTTATGTGCTTCTTTGAATAACTTATATGTTGAAGAATCTATGAAATGTTTAATTGATACTTGGCTATATCATAAATGTATCTTATTTGATACATGCAGCAGAGATACTTATTTTAAATGGACACATGATCAATATTTTGTAATTTCATTGTCATGCACATTTTTTGACTACCTTAAGAGAGGTATTTATGGGACGAATCTAAGTAGGTATAAATTTT
This sequence comes from Nicotiana noctiflora, assembly GCA_032618575.1. Taxonomy (NCBI): domain Eukaryota; kingdom Viridiplantae; phylum Streptophyta; class Magnoliopsida; order Solanales; family Solanaceae; genus Nicotiana; species Nicotiana noctiflora. Next base: position 50,022 of record JASVEL010008458.1, on the reverse strand, counting down.
ATTGGGATGATGATGTCCATATGCTGTATAAAGGAGTATTTACACCTATTAGGCTTAATTGGGTTAAGTGGACACATGGTCACTATCTTGTTTTATTCTTACCATTTTTTAGTGGATGCCATTTTTAGTGCCTGTCTTTGTTTTCTTGTAAGGTCGAAATTCAAGGACGAATTTTCTTCAAGAAGAGGGGAATGATAGCATCCTAGGAAGCTCAAATCTATTTAAGGATAAGTATGAAGCTTTGGAATCGCAAAGAGGGCCTTTAACAAGATCTCAAGTTAAAAAATTGCAAAATAAGGTCATTTGACCAATTTCGCACCTAAATGTACTCAAAACTTGCAGCCCATGAAGTCCTACATAAAATCACGTTTTAATAGCATGAAAAGGACAAACTTGATGTCCAAGAAAGGTATAATAGGCGTGCTAGATGTTGAGTACAAGTTGGTGCCAAGTTGCTTGCAATTTACATATATTATGGGACTATATTTATTGCTTTCCTAGTTAGTTAAGGTTAATAGTTTCCTTTTCCTAAGATTGGTAGAATTACTTTCCAAGATTGACTTGGTTTTGGCTTCCTAGAGTTTTACCTTTTCCTATTTTATTTGGAGTTGTTGTCCAAAGTAGTTTAGGACTTTATTTCCTAATATTTAAGGATAATTTCGTGATCACCCTCTATATAAAGGGGTATCTTCTTTGTTTTTAGGGAGATTATTCAGATTATTATCAATAAAACTTGTGAGATTTTTTTGCACTCTTGTGTGGCTACTCTTCGATTTATTCTTCAACCTTCAAGACTCAACTTAAGGTGGTAAGAATTAAACTCTTTTCAAAATCTTAGATCACTTCTAGGTATTCAAGAAAGGTGATAAGTTTAGGCTTATCGTTGTTCTTGTTATTCTAAAGGGTCGGGTTTCACAATCTACTTCTTGTTTTTAATTCTCTACCAAAGCGATTAGTTCTTTGTTAGCTAATTGTTGTTGTTAGGATTCAACTTCAAGAATAGACTTCTTGAATTCAAGAAACTCTTTCTTGAATTCAATCTATCTTTAATTTTTGTCTTTTATTTGTTTCGTTATTTTCTTTTAGTTTCCGCACGTTTCTTGTTTTTTCTTTAGTAATTCTTGAATCCCTATCGTGTTGATGTCAGTATGCATATAGGATGGTATTGTAAATATGGTTGTAATTTCCTGAAGGCGCTTATTAATGGAAGAGCTAACTTTTTCAAATGTGGGTCGATACGTTAAAATTACACTTTAATTAAATAGTGTATGGTGGTCAGTGTCAAGTATAGTAACCCAACAAGGTTGGGGTTGAATCCCACTTGCTCGAGTATTATGAAACTTGACTTAGGTCATAATTCTATTTCATTAATCATAACAAGAGAATGATATGATTGTGAATTGAATAGATAACTAATTGTAACTTTGAGAATGTAAATAAATTGATTAAGGAAACCAAGGTTGTGTCCCCATTAATGGAATGTAATGCTATCAGTGTTAATATGATATATTTCTAATGGAAGGTCCTTTGATATGCAAATGATTTCTAAATAACTACTCAATACTTTCCAATGGTTGAGTAGTATTTTTCCTCTTTGGTTTTTCCAGATGTAAAAGAGTTGCAATTTAAGAACAACCAGTTAATGCCAAGCAAAGCTCACTTATTCTTAAATCAATTCTATTAAACAATAATTAACATCTTGAGTTCTTGATATTCAATTCTACCAAACCCTAACTTACCCTTCCAAGTAAAGAATAGATTAATGTTTGCAACCATCAACCAAAAATAAAGAACAAGAATAGAATAAATATCAACCGACCATTATATATATATATTCAATGTTAAACACCCATAAACATTGCACCCATCTAGGTTCCACAACCTTAGTATTTAAAACTAGTTGCTCATACCAAAATACAAGAACAAAGTAATCAATAAAGCCATAAAGCATAAAAAAGAGCAAGATTCATTCTTCACAAATATCCAAATAAATAGAGTATTCAATGCCCTCTAAGTAAGAACTTATTTCATGATAGCATCCTAGGAAGCTCAATTCTATTCAAGTACATGGATGAAGCGTTGCAATCTCAAAGACGACCTTTAACAAGATGTCAAGCTAAAGAATTTCAAAACACGATCATTGGACTTCAAGTGCACATAAAGAAGCCTTTAATTGTCGAGAAAGAGCTCCAACCCAAATGAGAATAATTGTTGAAGTTTTACAATTATTTGATAGCTCAAATTGAAGTCCAAGAGGAGGAAGATTTGGTCACCCAAATCAGCCCCTGGAGTATACCAAAATGGCTCAAAATGACCTTAAAAGAAATCCAAAAGGAGGTACTACAAAAGGAGCCCAATTGGAGTCCAAACAAATGGCCCAAACAAGTTGTTTTAAAGCCCAAATCTGCCCCAAAGGGTCTTGGCTGCCCCTCATATAATTTATGACTTTTCTTAGTCTTTAGCAACCACCCTACCAAATTCTAATGATTATGTTTTCCATTACAACCACCCCACCTAATTTTTAATGTTATTTGTATGCCTTTGTACTCCTATAAATAGGATGTTCTTCTCATTAATAAGACAAATTATTATTGATTGAGTATATCATACTTTGAGAGTTCTTTTGAACCTTTGTTACTTGTGCTTTGAGATTTATCTTTCAACCTTTACTAATTCATAGTTCAAGGTAGTAAGATTACTTCTCTTTTGTGATATCTTTAATTCCTTTGTTGTATTCTTAGAAGGCGATTAATACTAGTATTAATTGTTGTCTCAAGTTACTCGTAAAGTGGTCAAGATCCAAATCTACTGTTTTTATTTGCTTTTTAAGTAAAGGCATTTGATTTCTTTCATAAATCAAGGTGTTGTTACATTGATCTTGTCAAGGCTATAGAACTTGCGTTCTTGAAAGTTCTCGGAATTCTTTCCTTGAATCTTTTCCATATCCTTTATTTTCGTCTCTTTAATTCTAGTTGTTCAATTCCTATTGGTATTGCTTCCGCATTTACTTCCCAAATTCTTACTCTAGTTTGGATTCCTGACCTAGTTGTTATCAAGTGGTATCAGAGTGGTTCCATCAAGATTTCGTTCTTGATAATTCTTGGGATATCTTGAATACTAAGAGAAAAAAAGTCAATTTAAAACAAAACGAAATATAATTGCTTGCTCTCCAGGATATATCTTTTGTATCTAAGTTGTTTCCAAATATTAACAAAGGAAACAAGAAGAGGGGATCCTTGATTTTCATACTCTTTGTATTCTCCATATTTATATTCTTTCTTTTTCGTTCGTGTCTTGTTTCAACCAAGCCTAAACGTTATAGGATTTGGTTCTTTCTTCTTGTATTTGTTCCCAAAAAGAAAAGAAAAATTTGGGTTTTACTACTGAGAATTACATACAAGTTGGGTTTAACTATAAATCTACAAAGTATTTTGTTCAAAGGTTATTTCGAGAAAAAACAATAATCAAAAGAGGAAAGGTGTGTGTGAGAACAATTGATGAAAATGCCAAATTGGAGAGACATATTTTCTTTAATCTATGACAAGATGTCTCAAACATGTAACTACAATGGAAGGAGGAAAGTGATGGCTCAACAACTTGAAAAGTCGAACTTACAGTATATCGAATGGAAAGAAGACAACGGTAAAGTTATTTTTCAAACAAGAGTTAAAGTGATGTGTGATGTCTTAAGTTATACCCTTATAATTGACAAAGCTTTTGACTATAACTTAATTAGCACTTATATGGTTGAGAAATTGAATTTGTCTTGTGTTGAACATTTTGAACCCTACATGTTCAAAGGAGTAAAGGTAAATAAAAGAGTGTTAATGTCATTCTCTATTGGAAGGTATGAGGATATGATTTGGTGTGATGTCATTCCCATGCATAATTTTTACATATTGTTGGGAAGGCCATGATATATCTATAGAAATGCTTCACATAGTATCCAAAAAAATAGATACTCTTTTGAGTTTAATGGGAAGAAATGCATACTTGGTCCTTTGACTCCCTCACAAATTTGTAAAGATGAAAAGATTGTTAAAGAGAATATGGAAAAATACGAGAGAGAAAAGAATGAGAGTCGTAAGGGAGTGCATGTTGACATTCCAAGAGAGGAAAAAGGAGAGGTTGTCTTGAGTGAAAAGAGTGGGATGTCTAGTGAAGAAAAGAGTGATCTTGAGAAGAAAGAAAAGAGAGAAGGCAATGAGATAAACATGGTCTATGAGGTAGAGAGAGAGAAAAAAATGAGGGATTGAGTGAAGGAAAAGAACGCATTAGTGAGAGAAAAGAGGCTAAGGGCGAGGAAAACAATAGTCTTGTGATAAAAGCCAAAGAAAGTAGCAAGAAAAAAGTTTCTTTACTTCCTGACCCATTAACTCATTCTTGTTTTAGTTCTTTTGATTTAGTGCCACCACGTGTTGAAATACCTTTTGAAAGGGGTAGTGAGGTGCAAGATATGGTGGCAAAAGATCCAATTCGATTGCAACATGAATTCGACAATATCAATTCTTGTTGGATAGTAGAAGATAAAAGCTTGGTTAAAGTCTTTGTTATTGAACCTTTTAACTATTTTGATTTGTATTTACAAGGTTATGACACGGAGTTTCCTAAAATCATTACTAAGTTAGAGCCATTGGATAAAAAAATACAACGTGATGGTGTTCCATTGGTAAATAAGTCCAAGTATGGTATGTATAATTAGTTTATTTGCATTCTTGGTCTTTCTAGAACACCTAAAGTATTTTCTGAGGTAATGAATTATACTCTTATATCTTATGTTGGTGACTTTATAAATTTTATGGATGATGATAGTTTGATGCACATCAAGTCTTTAACAGTAATAACTAAGTTAAAGTGCAAGAGTAATTTGCTTCTTTTTGATATTATGTATGACATAGATGATCACGTAATCCAACTTTATGAAAAGAGGCATGAAATTTATGAGAAGAGGCCTACGAATGAGTTAAATATTTCTTCTTCTCTTATTCAAGTGGTTAATGAGTTTTCATGTGATAAATTGCTAGAATGTCATTGTTGTGGTAGGATGTGGAGTCGTTCTTCAAGTCATGTTTATTGTGAGCTTGTAAAAGTATTTGTTATTAGTAAAGAGGATAAGCATGATGGTTGTAACATTTGTGATCAAGTACTCTTTCAAGTAGATGTATCCTTGAAATACAAGAAAAGTCAAGGTAAGCTAAGTAGAAGGCATGCTAAGTGGGTTGAATTCACTGAAACTTTTCCTTATGTAATTTCTTAAAAATAAGGGAAAGAGAATGTTGTTGCTGATGCACTTTCAAGAAGGTATGTCTTAGTTTGTATCCTCACTTCTAAATTGATGGGCTTTGATCAAATAAAGAAACTTTATACTAATGATGTTGATTTTGGCAAAAGTTTTGCAGATTGTAAGTTGGGTCCTTTTGATAGGTTTAACCTACAAGATGGGTCTCTCTTTATGGAAAATAAGTTGTGTATCCCCAATTGCTCTTTACGTGAAGTATTAATGATGTCTCACATGTTGCTAATCTTTTTGTAAAATAGGTTGTAAAATTGCATGGCACACCTAGAACTATTGTTAGTGATAGGGATGCAAAGTTTTTGAGTAACTTCTAGCGTGTATTTTGGGTGAAGTTAGGCACTAATTTGTTGTTTTCCACTTCTTGTCGCCCACAAACTGATGGACAAACTGAAGTAGTTAATAGAACATTAGGAAACATGTTAAGGGCTATTCTGAAAGGTAAATTAACTTTATGGGAAGATCACTTACCTATGATTGAATTTGCTTACAATAAAACAATCCATTCTTCTACATGTATGTCTCCTTTTGAAGTTGTTTATGGCTTTAATCCCTTTACTCCACTTGATTTATTACCATTACCTACTAATGATATTGCTAGTATTGATGGTAGGACAAAGGCTGAGATGATGAAATTTGTCACGACCCTAGTTCATGAATCGTGAACCTGTCATGATGGCACCCAGTCTTCGCGACTAAGTAAGCCTAACACAATGCGGAATATACAGTTTCATGAACAAAAAGTAAAATAAGCGCGAAATGATGTAAAAGAAATGTAATAAGTGCCGCTTGGCACATACACTTTGCCAAATACTAGAAGAAAACACACTACCAAGACCCGGAAACTCACGGGAAACACAAACTAAGAAAACGTACAACTGTGGCTCTATACATCAAGAGTGTCTATACAACAGAAATAAGGAAATAGCTGATATCACTAGTGAGAATAGAAGAAGACTCTCCAGATATGAGGACATAGCAAATCATACCTCAAGTCTCCTGAAGCTGCTCTTAAATCACCTGTAATGCGCCTGATCTGATGTACCTGGCTCTGCACAACAAAAGTGTGCAGAAGAGTAGTATGAGTACACTATGACGATACTCAGTAAGTGCCAAGCCTAACCTCGATGGAGTAGTGACAAGGAAGGTCAGGGCCCTACCGAGAAATAATAACATAATGATAATAATAATATCGAGCAGCTCAAATAAGAATAAGACTGAAATAACAACAATAAAGTAAATACTGCAACCGTCTACAATTAAGCTAAAAAGGAGTACCAACACAACAAAATACAAATCAACCAGTCCAGGATCTCCGGGAATTGAACCCGCAGTCCCTCTCTATACTCAACAGCTCAAGATCTCCGGGAATCGAACCCGAAGTCCATACATCAGTCTCACAGGATCTCCGCGAATTGAACCTGCAGTCCGTATATCAGTATCTCTGGATCTCCGGGAATCGAACCCGCAGCCCTCGGATCTTCGGGAATTGAACCCGTAGTCCGTATCTTAATATCTCAGGATCTCCGGGAATTGAACCCACAGTCCATATCTCAATAACTTAGGATCTCCGAGAATTGAATCTGCAGTCCGTATATCAGTATCTCTGGGTCTCTGGGAATCGAACCCACAACACTCGAATCTCCGAGAATTGAACCCGCAGTCCACAAACACAAACACAACCAATAAGAAGAAAAACACAGAGAAATGTGAAGTACATAGTTACAAATTACACCAAATCCTGTCTCAACAAGTTCCAGGAAGTTCAATTAAGACAAGTAGGCGCTTAGACAAATAATCCTATCTAATCATGCTTCTCTAACTAACATCAGATAAGTCTTACAATTGAATAAATTAAATATCAAGAATATCACGATTTGAACAGTTCAAGTAAGGTGGTTTTCCCAAAATCTGCGCACGTACACGCCTGTCACCTCACGTACAAGGCATTTAAATCAACACATATATAACTTAGGGGAGAAGGTTCCCCCACGCAAGGTTAGACAAGTCACTTACCTCAATTCCGGTACAAAACCGCTAAGAAACGACTATCTTACCACGAGTATCCGACTTTGAGTGGCCCGAATCTAGTCAAACCAATTTCACAGTGTAAATAGCATCGCAAGTAACTAATTACAATGATAAAATTAAAGCTACGACGCGGAAGTGGGTGACATGACCAAAATACCCCTACAGCCATCAGCTCGGAATCGAAATATTTTTATGTTTTCAAAACATTCGCACTCTCACGAGTCTAACCATATAAAATTTATCGAAATTGGAGTTTCTTTGTCCCTCCAAATCATCAATGTTTCTTCTATGAAATTACCCCAATTTTACACCCCAAATCCGAAATTAAAGGAAAAAATTGAGTTTAGATTAGTGAATAATGATCACAAGGGAGTAAGAATTTGTTACCCAACAATTGTCTCTGAAAAGCACGCGAGAAAACCCTCAAAACCGAGCTCCCTAGCATGAGTATTTGTAAAAATGGTGAAACCCTCGTGGATGAAGTGTTATATTCTGATTCTGTGTGCCCATGTATTTACTCTATGCGATCGCATCACATCCATTGCGATCGCATAGAACAAACTTACTAGCCCACCAATTTACACTATGTGATCGCATACTAAGCTTTGCGATCGCGTAGCTTAGCATAACAGCACTATGCGATCGCTCTCCCTGCTACGTGACCGCATAGAACAAACTAAAGGGCCATGGACCCCCTACTCCTTACACTATGCGATTGCATAGACCTTTATGCGATCGCAGAGCACAATCATCCAAAGTTATGCGATTGCATGGCCCTTTCCGCGATCGCATAGAACAAAAATTTGGTCTCCTCCCAAACCTTGTATGCGATCACGTCACCCCTATGCGATCACATGGAGTATTCCTCTGCAACACATACCAGCAGCCAACATCACTTCTAAAATGCAAGAATTGGTCCGATTGGACCCCCGGATTCAACCCGAGGCCCCCGAGACCCCAACGAAAACCACAAACCTATCCCAAATCACGATACAAACTTGTTACAACCATAAAAAAACATTCTCTTAAACATGGAAAACATCAAATTATAGCGGATTAAAGCTTAAGTTCCAACCAAAACTTCCGAAAACTACATGCTATCAAAAACCCGACCAAACGATGTCTGAATGACCTGAAAATTTGCAGACATATTCAAAATCACCTAACAAAGCTACTGTAACTGTCGGAATTTCATTCTGACACCCGGATAAAAATCTCACCTATCGATCGCATTTCCAAAAATTCCAAACTTCGGCATTTTAAGCCTAAATGAGCTACATACCTCCAAAATACATCCTGAACACGCTCCCAACCCCGAAATTACCTAACAGAGCTAATGGAACCATCAGATTTCCGTTTGGAAGTCGTCTTAACACTTTTCTAAATACGAGCCATTTTTAAACTATAAATCTCTCATTTAGGGACTAAGTGTCCCAAAACACTCCAAATTCTAGAACCGAACCTCCCGGCAAACCACAATAGCATAAATGAACTTAGGGGAATAGTTAAATTGGGGATCGGGGCGTAAATTTAAAAAATGACCGGCCGGGTCGTTACTTCTTCCCACACTTAAAGATTCGTTCACCCTCGAACGAGCATAGAAAACATATCTGGAGTGGTGAAGAGATGAGGGTACTGGTTGCGCATATCCTGCTCGGTCTCCCAAGTCGCCTCCTCGGCCGGTTGACCCCGCCACTGGACCTTCACTGAATTGATGTTCTATGACCTTAGCTTTCTGATTTGCCTGTCCAAAATGGCCACTGGCTCCTCAACATAACACAGATCCTCGTCTAGATGAACAGAGGTGAAATCCAATATGTGCGACGAGTCCCCATGGTATCTCCGGAGCATAGAGACATGTAATACGGGATGGACTCCGGCTAGGTTGCGAGGTAAGGCCAGCTCATAAGCAACCTCCCCAACATACCTCAAAATCTCAAAAGGGCCAATGAAACTCGGATCAGCTTCCCCTTCTTTCCAAACCTCATGAAATGATCCCATGAACCTCCAAACTCAATCACGCATGCACGGAGCATATCCTCTAAAATCTGAATAGTGCGCTCGGATTGGCCATCCGTTTGGGGGTGAAACGTTGTGCTCAGTTCCACCCGAGTGCCTAACTCCTGCTGCACGGCTCTCTAGAACTGTGAAGTGAACTGAGTGCCTCTGTATGAAATGATGGAAACCGGAATACCATGCAGCCGGACTATCTCCCTGATGTAGATCTCCACCAGCTGCTCCGATGAGTAAGTGGTGCACACAGGTATGAAATGGGCGTACTTGGTCAGCAATCCCACAATGACCCAAATGGAATCAAACTTCCTCACAGTCCATGGAAGTCTAGATACGAAGTCCATGGTGATGCACTCCCATTTCCACTCTAGGATCTCAATCTGCTGCATTAACCCACCCGGACGCTGATGCTCATACTTCACCTACAGGCAGTTGAGGCACCAAGAAACATAGTCAACTATATCCTTCTTCATCCGCCTCTACCAGTAATGCTGCCTCAAGTCCTGATACATCTTCGCGGCACCTGGATGGATGGAATACAGCGAGCTATGGGCTTCTGCTAGAATCAGCTCTCGAAAATCATCTACATTGGGCACACAAATGCGCCCCTACATCCTCATCACTCCGTCATCCCCAATGGTGACATCTTGGGCATCACCACACCGAACCTTATCCTGAAGATCCTACTAATAAGGGTCATCAAATTACCGCTCTCTGATGCGATCAAATAGAGAAGATCGGGAAACCACACAGGCCAGAACCTAGTTGGGCTCCGAAAGATCCAATCTAACAAACTGCCTGGCTAAAGCCTGAACATCCATCGCCATAGGACTCTCCGAAGTTGGTAGATATGCCAAAATCCCCAAACACTCCGCCCGACTACTCAAGGCATCGGCGACTACATTGGCCTTGCCCGAATGATAGAGAATAGTAATATCATAGTCCTTCAACAGCTCCAACCATCTTCTCTGATGCATGTTCAGGTCCTTCTACTTAAGCAAGTGCTGCAAGCTCCGATGATCAGTGTCGATCTCAGAAGGAACCCCATACAAATAATGACGCCAACTCATCAAGGCGTGAACAATGGCAGCTAGCTCAACAACGTGGACATGGTAGTTCTTTTCATGTACCTTCAGCTATCGGGACGCGTAGGCAATCACCCTACCGTCATGCATTAATACTATGCCGAGTCCAACTCGTAAGGCATCACAATATACCGTATAGGACCCAAAACTGGTAGGCAACATCAAGATAGGGGCTGAAGTCAGAGCTGTCTTAAGCTTTTGAAAGCTCGCCTCACACTCTTCTGTCTACTGAAAAGGGGCACCCTTTTGGGTCAATGTGGTCATAGGTGCTGCTATAAAGGATAAACCCTCTAGAAAACGAGGGATAATAACCCGCCAAGCTAAGGAAGCTACGAATCTCAGTAGTTGAGGAGGGCCTGGGCCAACTCTGCACGGCCTCCACCTTCCTCGGATCCACTCGAATACCCACACTAGACACCACGTGGCATAGAAATGTCGCCGAACTCAGCCAGAATTCAAATTTAGAGAACTTTGCATAGAATTGCTTCTCCCTCAGAGTCTGAAGCACTACCCTCAAGTGCTGCTCGTTCTCTTCCCGACTCTAGGAATATACCAAAATATCATCAATGAAAACAATCACGAACGAGTCCAAATATGGCATGAATACACTGTGCATCAAATGCATAAAAGCTGTTGGGGCATTAGTCAACCCGAAAGACATAACGAGGTACTCGTAGTGACCATACCGAGTCCTGAAGGCAGTCTTCAAAATATTAGGCTACCTAATCTTTAGTTGTTGATAACCAGAGCGCAAATCAATCTTGGAGAACACCTGTGCGCCCTGTAACTGGTCAAATAAGTCATCAATACGTGGCAAAGGATACTGGTTCTTCACTGTAACTTTGTTCAACTGGCGATAGTTAATACACATACACATAGAACCATCCTTTTTCTTCACAAACAACACAGGAGCACCACAAGGTGATACACTAGGTCGAATGAAACCCTTACCCAACAACTCCTGTAACTGATCCTTCAACTCAGGATGAGCCATGTGGTACGGAGGAGTAGAAATTGGCTGAGTGCCCGGCAATAAGTCAATACCAAAATCGATATCTCTATCGGGCGGCATGCCCGGGAGATCAGCTGGAAATACATCAGAGAAATCACGTACCACTGGGATGGAATCAATAGAAGGAGTGTCAACACTAACATCCCTCACACAAGCTAAATAAGCTGCACACCCCTTCTCAACCATACCCTAGGCTTTGAGAAAGGAAATATTACGGCTGGGGGTGTGATCTAGAGTACCACTCAACTGAATACGTGGAATGCCTGGCATAGCTAGCATCACAGTCTTGGCATGATAATCAATAATAGCATAATGGGGAGACAACCAGTCCATGCCAAGAATAATATCAAAATCAACCATACCGAGAAATAAAAGATCAGCCCGGGTCTCAAAACCACAAATAGTGACCAAACACGACCGATACACATGGTCCACAACCAAAATATTTCCCACCGGAGCAGAAACATAAATGGGTGCACTCAAAGAATCCCGAGGCATACGCAGATGTGAAGCAAAATAAGAGGACACATATGAAAAGGTAGAACAAGGATCGAATAGAACCGATGCCTCTCTGTGACTAACCAAGATAATACCCGTGATAACAGAATCGGAGGTAACAGATGCAGCGCGATCAGGAATAGCATAAAATCTAGCCTGACCCCTCATTCAAGAGTGGCCTCTGCCACCCTGATCTCCGCCCCTGGCTAGCTGGCCAGGCGGGGTGGCAGCTCGGGCTGGAACGATGGCATGTTGACCCTGTGAACCATGCTGAAGCTATGAAATCGGTGGAGGCGCTCCTCTACTACGCCTAGGCCACTCCCTAACTAGATGGCGACTATCCCTGCACTCAAAATAAGCTCTAGGAGGGTGCGGTGGCTGTGAGTGACCAGCCTCGCCCCCGCTGAACTGACCCCTAGAGGTACCCGTGCAGGAGGCGCACTGGAAATTGGGGGGAGCATAATAAGGCTCCAAAGGTGCTGGAAGAGCTGGAGTACTACCAGCTGCTGGAAATGCTAAATGAACTAGGCGACCGAAATAACACCTGCCAAAATGAATGGCTGCTGAAGCACGGGCACCAGAGAAATGACCCGACTCACGACACCTCATGGCCTCCCTCTCTCCTCACTTTCTAGGGAGCATACTCTCGATCCGCCTGGCAATACTCACCGCCTGTTGATACGGTATATCTATCTCCAGCTCTCTAGCCATGCTAGACCGGATCGGCTGAATAAGGCCCTCAACAAACCTCCACACTCTCTCTCGGACCGTGGCTACCAAGGCCGGTGCATGCCTGGTTAATCGGGTGAAACTGCTAGCATTCTCCGATACAGTCATAGAACCCAGACGCAACCGCTCAAACTGCGATCACCAAGTGTCCCTAAGGCTCTAGGGAACAAACTCCCTCAAAAACATATCAGAAAACTATATCCATGTCAACGAGGCAGACTCATCTGGACTATCCAACTCATACGTGCGCCACCAATCATAAGCAGCCCCACGAAGCTGAAAAGTAGTAAAGGAAACCCCGCTGGTCTCCACTATACCCATAGTATGGAGGATACCATGACACTCCTGCAAAAATCCCATTGAATCATCCGAAGCCAAGTCACTGAACACCGGGGGATCATATTTCTTGAACCTCTCTAATCTATGTTGTTCGTCCGCGGAGGTAGCTGGCCCACCTACGGGCTGTACTGCGGCGGTAGGAGGCATAGTAATAATCTCTGGAACCTTGATGTAGCTACAGTGAGAGGAAGCAACCCCGCCTGAGCTAAAGTAGTATACATGCTCAAAAACTAGGCCAGGGTCACCTGGAGTGTTGGAGTAGTAGAAGTTCTAGTCGGTGTACTAGGTGCCTGCGCTCCAACCTGATCCACCAGTGGTGACTCACCGGCAGTGCGCGCGGGTGCTATGGCTATACCTTGAGCACGTCCTCGACCTCTACCCTGGCCCCGGCCTCTGACGACGGCAGCAGGGGCCACGTGTGCCTGATCCTCTCGAGTAGCATGTGTCATCACCATCTGTGAGAGAATAGAAGATAGAAGTTTAGACTTGGTGCCAAAATATCGCACGATAAGGAATTCAAAAGAAATGAAGAGTTTCCTAAACAGTTACATAACCTCTCGTAGATAGCCTCTCGTAGATAAATAAAGACATCTCCGTATCGATCAACGAGACTCTAAATAACCGGTCTGTGTCCCATGACTCCTATGAACCTAGAGCTCTGATACCAACTTATCACGACCCTAGTTCATGAATCGTGAACATGTCATGACGGGACCTAGTCTTTGTGACTAGGTAAGCCTAACATAATGCGGAATATACACTTTCAAGAACAAAAGGTAAAATAACGGTGGAATGATGTAAAAGAAATGTAATAAGTGTCGCTCGGCGCATACACTTCGCCAAATACTATAAGAAAACACACTACCAAGACCAAGAAACTCACGGGCAACACCGACTAAGAAAAAGTGCAACTGTAGCTCTGTACATCAAGAGTGTCTATACAACAGAAATTAGGAAATAGCTGATGTCACTAATGAGAATTGAAGAAGACTCTCCGGATCTGCGGACGTAGCAGATCATACCTCAAGTCTCCCGAAGGTGCTCCTAAATCACATATAGTGCGCCTGATCTGATGTACCTAGATCTGCACAACAAAAGTGTGCAAAAGAGTAGTATGAGTACAGCCCTCGGATCTCCGAGAATTGAACCCACAGTCCGTATCTCAATATCTTAGGATCTACGGGAATTGAACCCGCAGTCCGTATCTCAATCACTCACGATCTCCGGGAATTGAACCTATAGTCCGTATATCAGTATCTCTAGGTCTCCGGGAATCGAACCCGCAACCCTCGGATCTCCGGGAATTGAACCCGTAGTCCCCAAACACAAACACAACCAAGAAGAGGAAAAACACAGAGAAATATGAAGTACATAGCTACAAATTACACCAAATCAAGTCTCAACAAGTTCCAGGAAGTTCAATTAAGACAAGTAGGCACTGAGATAGACAATCCTATCTAATCATGCTTCTCTAACTAACATCAGATAAGTCTTACAACTGAATCAATTAAATATCAAGAATATCACAATTTGAACAGTTCAAGTAAGGTGGTTTTCCAACAATTAGTGCAAGTACACGCCCGTCACCTTGCGTACAAGGTATTTAAATCAACACATATATATCCTAGGGGAGAAGGTTCCCCCACGCAAGGTTAAACAAGTCACTTACCTCAATTCCGGTACAAAACCGCTAAGAAACGACTCCCTTGCAATGAGTATCTGACTCTGATTGGCCCGAATCTAGTCAAACCAATTTCACAGTGTAAATAACATCACAAGTAACTAATTACAATGATAAAATTAAAGCTCCGGCGTGAAAGTGTTTGAAATGACCAAAATACCCTTGCATCCATCAGCTCGGAATCAAAATATTTTTACATTTTCAGAACCCTCGCACTCTCACGAGTATAACCATATAAAATTTATTGAAATCGGACTTCGTTTGCCCCTCCAAATCAACAAAGTTTCTTCTATGAAACTACCCAAATTTTACACACCAAATCCGAAATTAAAAGAAAGAAATTGAGTTTAGATTAGTAAATAATGATCACAACGGAGTAAGAATTCGTTACCCAACAATTGCCTCTGAAAAGCACGTGAGAAATCACTCAAAACCGAGCTCCCTAGCTTGAGTTTTGGCTAAAATGGTGAAACCCTCGCGGATGAAGTGTTATATTCTGATTGTATCTGCCCAGGCATTTACCCTATGCGATCACATCACATCCATTGCGATCGCATATAACAAACTTCCCAGCCCACCACTTTACACAATGCGATCACACACTAAGCTCTGCGATCGCATAGCTTAGCATAACAACACTATGCGATCGCACTCCCAGCTACGCGATCTCGTAGAACAAACTAAAGGGCCGGGGACCCCCTACTCCTTACACTATGCGATCGCATAGACCTTTATGCGATCGCAGAACACAATCATCCAAAGCTATGCGATTGCATGGCCCTTTCCGCGATCGCATAGAACAAAAATTGTGTCACATCCCAAACCTTCTATGCGATCGCATCACCCTATGCGTTCACATAGAGTATTCGTCTGCAACACATACCAGCACCCAACATCACTTCTAAAATGCAAGAATTGGTCTGATTGGACCCCCGGATTCACCCCGAGGTCCCTGGGACCCCAACAAAAACCACCAACCTATCCCAAAACATGATTCGAAGTTGTTCCAACCATAAAAAACACGCCCTTAAACACGAAAATCATCAAATTATTGCGAATTAAAGCCTATGTTCCAACCAAAACTTCCGAAACCTACATGATATCGAAAACCCGACCAAACGATGTCCGAATGACCTAAAAATTTGCAGACATATCCAAAATAACCTAATGAAGCTACTGCAACTGTCAGAATTTCATTCCGACTCCCGGATCAAAATCTCACCTATCGATCGGATTTCCAAAAATTCCAAACTTCGGCATTTTAAGCCTAAATGAGCTACAGACCTCTAAAATACATTTCGAATGTGCTCCCAACCCCGAAATCACCTAACGGAGCTAATGGAACCATCGGATTTCCGTTCTGAGGTCGTCTTAATATGGGCCATATTTCAACTATAAAGCTCTCATTTAGGGACTAAGTGTCCCAAAACACCCCAAATTCTAGAACCGTACCTCCCGACAAACAACAATAGCATAAATGAACTTAGGGGAACAGTTAAATTGGGGATCAGGGCGTAAATTTGAAAAATGACCGGCCGGCTCGTTACATCTTCCCACACTTAAAGATTTGTTCGTCCTCGAACGAGCATCGAAAACATACCTGGAGTGGTGAAGAGATGAGGGTACTGGTTGCGCATATCCTGCTCGGTCTCCCGAGTCGCCTCCTCGGCCGGCTGACCCCTCCACTGGACCTTCATTGAAGGGATGTTCTTTGACCTTAGCTTCCTGATTTTCCTGTCCAGAATGGCCACTGGCTCCTCAACATAAGACAGATCCTCGTCTTGCTGAACAAAAGTGAAATCCAATACGTGCGACGAGTCACCATGGTATCTCCGGAGCATAGAGACAAGAAATACGGGATGGACTCCGGCTAGGTTGGGAGGTAAGGCCAGCTCATAAGCAGCCTCCCCAACATGCCTCAAAATATCAAAAGGGCTAATGAATCTCGGACTCATCTTCCCCTTCTTTCCAAACCTTATGGCGCCCTTCATGGGCGAGACCCGAAGTAGAACCCATTCACCAACCATAAAAGCCACATCGCGGACCTTCTTGTCCGCATAACTCTTCTGTCTAGACTGGGCTGCACGTAGTCTATCCTGAATCACCTTAACCTTATCCATTGCATCCTGGACCATCTCAGTACCTAGCAGCCTTGCCTCGCCCTGCTCAAACCAACCCACGGGGGACCTGTACCTCCTACCATATAGAGTTGCATATGGTGCCATCTGAATGCTGGACTGATAGCTATTGTTATAAGCAAACTCTGCCAGTGGCAAGAAATGATCCCATGAACCTCCAAACTCAATCACGCACGCACAGAGCATATCCTCAAAAATCTGAATAGTGCAGTCGGACTGGCCATCCGTCGGTTGGTGAAACGCTGTGCTCAGCTCGACCCGAGTGCCTAACTCCTGCTGCACGACTCTCCAGAACCGTGAAGTGAACTGAGTTCCTCTGTCTGAAATGATGGAAACTAGAATACCATGCAACTGGACTATCTCCCCGATATAGAACTCCAGCAGCCGCTCCGATGAGTAAGTGGTGCACACAGGTATGAAATGGGTGGACTTGGTCAGCCGATCCACAATGGCCCAAATGTAATCAAACTTCCTCAAAATCTGTGGAAGTCCAGATACGAAGTCCATGGTGATGCGCTCCCATTACCACTCTGGGATCTCAATCTGCTGCATTAACCCACCTAGACGCTGATGCTCATACTTCACATGCTGGCAGTTGAGGCACCTAGAAACATAGTTAACTATATCCTTCTTCATCCGCCTCTACCAGTAACACTGCCTCAAGTCCTGATACATCTTCGCGACACCCGGTTGGATGGAATACCGCGAGCTATGGGCCTCTGCTAGAATCAGCTCTCGAAGATCATCTACATTGGGCACACAAATATGCCCCTGCATCCTCATCACTCCGTCATCCCCAATAGTTACATCTCGAGCATCATAGTGACATCCAATTCTACTACTAAAAAGTAATAGACATGGTTGTATGCAATATAATTAACCCAACTATGAGTCAGGGTTGAATTTCACAATGAACAATATGTAGGCGATTAGAAATGTAAGAAAATTATCGCTTATCGCGCAGAGCCAAACACTAAGATATTGGGTTTTGAAAATGTTTATATCTAAATTCAAAAATGTAAAGTAACCTAGAAAGCAAATAAAATGATCAATGTCTACAAATATGTATAGGCTTCCGAATTGAATTATCCCTAATCACAATTAGAAGATTAAGCACACCCGATAGGCTACAAGTAGTTCAATCCTATCCCTAGGTCGAATCTATAAAATGAGGGTTAACGCCTCAAGTTCTTGTTAATTAATATTTCCCAACCCCAAATTATCTTTCCCAAAATTAATTCGGAGTTAATGGACGAGTCCTAGGGTTAGCTAATCCCTTTGGAAACATTAAATAACAAGAATAATTAAAGTAACAATAACTCACTTCATAAATATAAAAAAATCATTCAATACATAAGCACAACAAGGTATTTAATCCACACTTTAAACATGAATATTCCCATAAACAAGATTCAAGTGTTGTAAATAAATACTACACACTTAGATATACAATACAAAGCAACAAAATGAAGAAATAAACATAAATGGGTAAGAAATCCTTAACCACAAGCTTTAATCTTCAAGACCCAAGTGTGTGTGCAAAGCCCTAGCCTCCGAACTTGTTCTCTCTAGTCTACGGAGACTGAAAATAAGCCCAAGATTTGCCAAAAGATGTTTGGATGACGATAAAAATGATTTGGGGTCAAGATTTGTGAAATTCCAATATTGCCCAGAACTGAAGCTCGATCTTCGCTATTGTGAACATATGATCGCAATTGCGAACTATACCCAGCTTGCCCAGGTTCGCATTTGCGAAGACCTCTTCGAATTTGCGAAGGTTGACTGCTTCAGTTGACTTCGCATTTGTGAAGTGCTCTTCGCATTTGCGAGGCTTGACTATTTCTATTGACTTCGCATTTGCGAAGTGATCTTTGCATTTGCGATGCTTGACTTTCTCTGTTGACTTCGCAATTGCGAATGACGTGTCGCATTTGCGACCACTGAGGCCACTGCGCAGATTTTCTCTGTTTTTGGCTCCTTTTGACTTGTTTTCACTTGGTTACTTCACTATTACTTCTAAATCACATACAACCTGTAAAATAGAAGTAAATGGCATCAAATACACGATTTTTTTGCTCAAACATAGCAAAAGTATAGATTTAAAGACAAGATGAGTTGGTAAAATACCAACTTATCACACCCCCAAACTTGAACTATTGCTTGTCCCCAAGCAACACAAGCAACAAAATCTCTTTCCTAGTGATTAACTCAACAATGCATCTACATCATGCCAAGCCAAAAGAATGTCTACTTTAAGCACAAATGCATGACTTCGATTGGTACCAACAATTACTCCAAGGAGTATAAATTATCAAGCACATCACATAAACTTCATTACACTTCAAGTGCTCAAACACTAATGCAAATCAAAGTAACAATCAAGTCATGACACTAACGCTTCAAAATTTGCCTCTCTATCACAATCAACTTTATTTGGTCATTCTTTCCAATTGAAAATGGGATTAAATTCACAACTCAAATCTTATGTGCCCTAACATTTAAGAGAGAATCCCACACTCAAGAATCTTAATGTCAAACAAAAATGGGATATCAAATGGTAAGAATTAAATATCTCTCAAAATGATGTTCAAATGCATACAAGTAGTACCATAGGCTTGCCCTTCATGTATTCCTCCACTAATGTAGACAACTTGGCTCAAAATCAATTAGCACTTAAGGGTTGTAGTTTATGCTTTTAGTTAAGGTAAGGCAAAATTTCGGTTAAAGTGACTCAGAACCTCCCAAAGCACTACAATATTTACAATTAAAGTCCCCTTCCTTCAAAAATATTTTCCATCCTTACTTCACTTTTTCATTTCACACCTAGTCTTCCTTTTTTTCACAATTTCTTATCATTTTGTTCTATATTTTTTTTTTCTTTTCTTTCCTTTTCTCTTTTTTTTTTCTTTTCTACCTTCCACCCTTTTCAAGCAACTTTCATATCACAATTTCCAACCTTCACCCCCAAACTTAGGCTTTTAGCCTATGCTTATACTTTCAAAGTACTTAGGGAGGTAGGGTGCCAAAGCTAGATCAATTAAGAACAAAGGATTTATGCTTGTAATATGGTTGCCAAAGAATAAGGTTAGAGGCTCAAAATGGGTTGACTAGGGAAAATATTTAAGGGTACGAATTTTTAAGGCATGCTAGCGGTCCAAGGAAGGCCTAATATCATTTTTCAAACCAAGTTAGTCTATGATTTCGCCTTGAAACACATTCCGGGCAAGTTCTAGACCACAAGTACTACAAAAGAACTCACAAATAAATCTCACCACACATGGCACATGAAAACTCAAGTGGAATACAAATCCAAAATCCAATTGAAACAAATGATTCAAAGAGGTCACATATAGCATAAAGGAAGCTATTTAGTGAGTTAAAGAGCCAAAATTGAGTCTAAAAGTCACGGCATCTTTACTTCAATCATTTTTTTTTTCAACAAATAAAAATTCATATGTTGAGGTTTAAATATGTTGGTACCAAGCAAGCCACAACTAGGCCAATGGACACAAATCCTAACTCAAACCATTCATTTTTCTAATTTTAACAAAAGGTACTCCTTATTACAAGACTAATTCCCTTAAGAAAGTTGTCATTATATCCATCATTGGAAGAAAATTGGCATCCTTGGAAAAAGAACCGTGGTTTAAAGAAACCAAGGATATTGCCACTATCATATAACATACTATATAAAAAAAATTAAGAAGCTAATAAAAATTAAGCTACTAATCATACTAAAATCACATATCACATGAAAATATACTAATAACAACATGAAAACAAACACAGATAAACAAACTAATATAACACATGACATGAAAATATACTAAGAACACCATGTAAATAACTACTATACCAATCCGCCAAAACAACAGTTATACAAGAAGCTACCCCCAACCAAAGATGTTGCATTGTCCCCAATGCAATAGAACATGATAGAGTAAAAATGAAGGAAAGTGCTCCCTGAATACTGCATCAACTGATCTCATCGCTATCTGAGTCTGAATCCTCCTCATCTCCTTCCTCCTCGGGCCACTCAACTGGAAGCAAGGAATGGTCTGCTGTAAATTGCAGATCACTAGGCAGTGATTTAGCCTTCGCGTTCACGTGGGCAAGGCCCGCATTCGCATAGGCCAGGTTCAGTAACACATCGCGTTCGCGTAGGTTGGGGCCAGTTGGTCATCGCGTTTGCGATTGTTTGGGTCGCGTTCGCGTAATAGGAAAAGGTAAGGCATCGCGAACACGTGACTTCACGTCGCGTTCGCGTAGAGTGAAAATCTAGAGATTGAGGAGTTGGCCTTCGCGGATGCGTGACTTCGTGTCGCATTCGGGATGAAGAAAATGGCTAAGTCATCGCGTTCGCGTGAGGGGCATCGCGAACGCGATGAAGGAATTTGGCTGACAGTGAGTTTAATTACAGAACAGAACCAGTCGTGGGTTAACACCCCAAAACACCAAAAATTGAGTTCTAGAGAGAGAGACTCACGGGAATTGCTGGGAATTTATCGGGGATTCGTCGGAGGTAAGTTTTGTGGCTTAATTACATCATTTTAACACGAAATCCCTGGTTAATTCTCTATAAATGAAAGATTAAAGGTGGGTTTGAGCCCTAGGCCTAAAATTGAAGAAAATACTGATTTGAGTGGGCAAATGCAGTCCGATTTTGGTAAATTCTATATGCCTAGACTCGTATCGAGATGAGGATTTCGAATATGTGACTTTTGTAATTTTTCGAGAAGCGTACCGAAGGTCGAATTTTGGCAACTTTGCCACTTTTGGTGTAAATAGAATTGTATTGATTGGGTGTCGTCTCATTGGCCTAATTGGTTGTATTTCTACTGTATTTGACCAGATTCTACGCGTGCGGAGCTTGATTCTCGTTGCAAGGGCATTGCGGAGTAGTCTTCGCACTGTATTGAGGTGAGTAATAGATGTGGGTGATGACCAGCGGGTTCGAAACCTCGGTATACCACTTTGTGATGCTGTATAGCAGCGAGACACGTACTCTCTTGTGAGTGCGGGGTCGATTGTGATTGGGGACTATGGTTTAGTCCGACTTGTTGGCACTGTGTTATGGTAATTGGCTATTCTTGAGCCGTTAAACCTCCTTCTCGGATGGTTGCATACTATATATTGTGATATTGGCCACTCTTGAGCCATGGAACCCCCTTCTTGGGCGGTTGAGTATACTTGTGGGCCGTGAGCCAGTTATTGGATCCCGTGAGGATCGTTATCATTGTCCGGTGATATTGATATGCTAGTTTACTACCAGTCCGTAGCTATTTCTGTTATCATGCTATTTCCAACCTCCGGAACTTGATATTACTGTTTTCCAACTGAAAAAAAAATGATAAAAGAGTTTTCAAAACTACTTTTGAGCTTGCGAGGCTGTATTTGCATATTAGATGGCTGGTAGTGGATCGGGCTGCGCGCCGTAGCGGTATATATGTTGGATCGGACTGGACGCCGCAGTAATATTATGCTTGGGCTGTAGGAGCCCCTCCGGAGTCTGAACCCCCACAGTGAGCACGGGTACCCAAATTGGATCAGCCTACGCACCGTAGCGGTCATATCATGCATTGCATTGCATTTAGCTACATCTGATAGCTGTTATACTATGTTGTGGATATTGCGTTGGTTCTCTACTGTTGATATTGAACTGTTACAAGGTATTGATTACAGCTTTACATAGTGTTTTATTGCGGATTTCTTATCTACGCTGTCTTACCCCCGTTTATTACCACTGAGTCTGGCAGTACTCATTTTACTCCCTGCACCTTGTGTGCAGATCCAGGTACCTCTCAGCAGTGATCCGGTAGTTGTTCGAGGCGACATCTGTAGGATATTCGAGGTAGCTGCAGAGTCCGCAGGACCCGATATTCCTTCTTACTGTCTTTTGATTATGTATTGCTATTTCTTTCCGCACTTGATACCTTGTAAACCATTATTACACTATGTTCATTAGAGGCTCATTACTCTTGACCCTTCGATCTATGGGAGTTGGCACGTGTTGGGACTTGGTTCCTTATTTTTAATATATCTATCACTGTTGAATTATTCTGTTATGCTTAAATTGGATAAAGTGAGCTTGTGGCTCCGTGATTGTTGTTAATTGGTCAGGATGGCCTAGCAATGTGGTGGGCGCCATCACGACCGGATTTGGGGTCGTGACAGGGCTTCACGCCGCAACAGATGATATGATATTGCGCTTGTGCTGAAGGAGCTTCTCCGAAGTCTATACACACCCCCAGTGAGCGCCGTCGACATTAAATGGATCTGGCTACACGTCGTAGCGGTCATGTGCATCACATTGCATTTTATCTGTAAATTATCTGTGCTAGTTGTGATTTGTTATTGTTGTTAGTTTGTGGTAGGTACCTGACTATATTTTAGCTTTCCTTTGTGGTATTATGTGGATTTCCTGCTTTCAGCTATTATTATATACTTTTTACTCACCGAGTACTTAGTACTCACCCCTCCCCCCTGCACATTTGTGTGTAGATTCAGGTACACATGAGGGTTAGATGAGCACTCTAGCTTATATTAGAGTTATTTGAGTTGATGAGGTAGCTACCGGCATTCGCAGAACCTAGCTTCTCTTTCCATTTAGTTATTACTATATGTTTCAGACTTGAGTATTTCATTTAGTATTTCTATGACTATTCAGTTTTATTTAGAGGCTCTAGACTCGTGACCCTAGATCTTTTGGTAGTGTTATGTCGTTATTCACACTTCTCAGTATTTATTCATACTATTATTATTGGAGTATCTATTGACTCATATATTCTTCTTGAGTTGGTCCTTTTGGGACTAGTTTTCTAATTGGAAAGAGTTATTGGTCTGGCTTGCCTAGCTTTAGGGCTGGGCGCCATCACGACCGAATTTGGGTTGTGACAGAAAGAGTACTTGATCACAAGCGTCACAATAATCATGCATAGTCTCTTTACTAGTAGCAAATACTTGTATAAGCTCACAATCAACATGTCTTAACGAATACCTCTCTAGCAATTTATCATATGAAAGCTCACTAGACACTTAAATAAGAGAAGAAGAAATATTTAAATCATTCACAAGCCTCGTTCTACCAAGTTAAAATTCATAATCATCCACGTCAGACTCAATTTCAAAAAGAAGCAAATTACTCTTGCACTTGAACTTAGATATTACTATTAATGACTTGATATGCATCAAAAGACCATCATCCTTAACCATTATAAATTCATCAACATAAGAAATTAAAGTTTAGTTTATTACCTTCAAACATACCTTGGGTGTCCTAGAAAGGCCAAGAATTCGAATAAAAGAATTATACATACCATACTTGCACTTATTTAATAATGGATCAACATCACCTTGTATTCTTTTTTTTGCAATGATTCCAGCTTAGCAATGGCTTTAAGGAACTCTGTGTCATAAACCAATCTTTTATCTTCCATCACCAAACAATAATTGATTTTGTCAAATTCATGTTGGAATCCACTAGGATCCTTTGCCACCATCGTTTTGACCTCACCTATCATTTTAGAAGATCTTTCAACATGTGGCTGCACAAAATTACAAGAACTAAAACAAGAAAGAGTTAACGGGTTAAAAAGTAAAGAACATATTTTCTTACTTACACTCTCTTTGGCTTTTACCTCAAGACTAACTTTTTCCACACTCTTAGCCTATTTTCTCTCGCTAAAGTTTTCTTCTTTTTCATCTCTCAAACCATTTTTCTCTCTCTCTACTTCAAAGCCTTTTTGTATCTCATGGCCTTCTCTCTTTTCTTTCCTCTTCAACTCACTCTTTTCCTTTCTTAACATCACACTCTCTTTACTCAGCATATCCTCTATTTTTCCTCTCTTGGGATGTCAACGTGCACTCCCTTACTTCGCTCATTCTTTTCTCTCTCATATTTTTCCATATTCTCTTTAAAAATCTTTTCATCTTCAGGAATTTGTGATAGAGTCAAAGGTCCAAGAAAGAGTTTCTTCCCGCTAACCTCGAAAGAGTATCTATTTTTTTCCATGTTATATGAAGCTCTTCTATAGACATACCATGGTTTTCCTAACAAGACATGATAATTATTCATGGGAATCACATCACACCAGACCGCATCCTCATACCTTCCAATTGAGAATATCAATAAGCATCTTTTATCTACCTTTACTCCTCCAAACATGTAGGGTTTAATATGCTCAACCTAATGCAAGTTCAATTTCTCAACCATATAAGTGCTAATTGAGTTATAGTTAAACTCTTTGTCAATTCTAAGGGCACAAATATGAGACACCACTTTAGCTCTTGTTTGAAAAATAACTTTACCATTGTCTTCCTTAGCTTCAGCATGTTGTAAGTTTGACCTTTCAAATTGTTGAATCATAGCTCGCCTCCTTTCTTCATAACTACCTCTTTGAAACATCTTGAACAAAGATTAAAAGAAATAAGTGTATTCAATATTTTGATTTTTTTCTTCTAATGTTCTCACCTCTCTTAACTTTTTCCACTCATAGCAACTCTTGGTTGTTAATCTGTAGAT
Source organism: Nicotiana noctiflora (assembly GCA_032618575.1). Taxonomy (NCBI): domain Eukaryota; kingdom Viridiplantae; phylum Streptophyta; class Magnoliopsida; order Solanales; family Solanaceae; genus Nicotiana; species Nicotiana noctiflora. Next base: position 24,682 of record JASVEL010008458.1, on the reverse strand, counting down.
TTATTAATGAATCTAACAAGTCACAACCCGTAGTGATAAGAATAAGGAGTTAGAAAAAGAAAAAGGAAAGTGGCAGTCCAAACCTGGAAAGACTAGGAGTTGGCTGGTGAAAAAAAAGGAAAGAATTTAAGAAACCCTAAACACACAAGAATTAGGAATGAAGTTTCCTTAATCTTCAAGAACTAGGATCCCCTCTTCTTGTTTCCTTTCTTGACTTGGAAACCAAATAATACTTGAATTATAAAAGTAATAATGAACAAGAACACTTTTTTTTGGGGGCTGAATTTCATTTTTTTAATCAAGAACCTCCCAAGATTATCAAGATTCTTGATTAGCCTAAGCTCTGATACCACTTGATAGCAACACGATAGTGATTCAAGAATTACAAAAGAAAAACAAGAAACGTGTGGAAGATAAAAGAAAATAAAGAAATGAATAAAAGACAAATATTAAAGATAGATTGAATTCAAGAAAGAGTTTCTTGAATTTAAGAAGTCTATTCTTGAAGTTGAATCTGTGACGACCCGGCCCGTCGTCACGGGAATTACCACCCCGTTATGTTGTAATTACATAATTCATGCTTTTATATAAGTGTTAGAGTCTATCGGGGGAGTTAGGAGTGAAATTAAATTGGAAATGAGGCATATAGCCTTTTTGGAGGAAGCTTGAATAAGGAAAGTCAACCCGGAGTTGACTATTTGGTTAGAGGGCTCGGAATCGGATTCTGATGATTCGGTTAGTTCCGGAAGGTGATTTGTGACTTAGGGGAGCGATCGGAATTGAATTTGGAGGCCCGGTGTAGAAATAGGCTTGAATTGGCTAAGGTTGAATTTTGGCGAAATCCGAACGGTAGGTGAGATTTTGATCCGGGAGTCGGAATGGAATTCCGACAGATTGCAGTAGCTCCGTTAGGTGATTTTGGATGTGCCTGCAAAATTTCAGGTCATTCGGACGTCGTTTGATCGGGTTTTTCATCAAATGTGTAATTCGGAAAGTTTTAAGAAATTTAGGCTTGAATCCGTGTGTAATTGGTGATTTTGATGTTTAGGATGGTGTTTTTATGATTGGAACAAGTTCGTATCGTGTTTTGGGGTATGTTGGTGGTTTTCGTTGGGGTCCCGGGGCCTCGGGGTGAATCCGGACCATCATCCGGCACTTTGGAACAAGGAATGGTCTGCTGTAAATTGCAGACCACTGGGCACCAGTTAAGCCTTCGCGTTCGCGAGGGCTAGGCCCGCGTTCGCGTAGGCTGAGGGAAAATGGTCATCGCGTTCGCGAGGGCACTGCCGCGTTCGCGTAGGCTGGGGCCAATTGGCCATCGCGTTCGCGAGGTAACATGCCGCGTTCGCGAAGGAGAAGGTTGGAACGCATCGCGTTCGCGTGGGTGAAGGACGCGGACGCGTAAGAGGAAAAGACGAAGCATCGCGTTCGCGTGGTATGGGACGCGAACGCGTAGAGGAAAAATCCGGGCTAGGAAGATTGGTCTTCGCGAACGCGTGACTTTACGTCGCGTTCGCGATGAAGAAACGGAGCAAGGCATCGCGTTCGCGTGGAGACCATCGCGAGCGCGTAGGGTAAAATCGTCTGGCAGTGAATTAAAATCACAGATCAGAGGGCTCTCGGGTTCATTAACCCAAAATGCCATTTTTGAGTTCTAGGGAGAGAAACTCACGGGAATTGCTGGTAATTCATCGGGGATTCGTTGGAGGTAAGTTTTGTGGCTTAATTACATCGTTTTAACATGAAATCCTTGGTTAAATCCCTGTAAATGGAAGATTTAAGGTGGGTTTGAGCCCTAGGCCTAAATTTAAGAAAAACACTGATTTGAGTGGGCAAATGGAGTCCGATTTTGGTAAAATTTATATGCCTAGACTCGTATCGAGATGAGGATTCCGAATATGTAAATTTTGTAATTTTTCGACAAGTGTACCAAAAGTCGGGTTTTGACAACTTGTGGGTTTTGATATAAATTGGGTTATTTCGAATGAATTTCGTGAAATTAGCGTATATTGATGCATTCTCTATGACTTTGAGCAGATTTGGCATCCGAGGAGATTGATTTGCGAGGCAAGCGCAAGGCGGATTGAAGCTTCTACCGGTTCGAGGTGAGTGGTAGTAGTAAACAATGCACTGAGGGTTTGAAACCCCGTACTAGCACTTTACAATGCTATATTGAGATGAGACACGCGTTCTATGACGGGCGTGGTGACATTGTGATAGGGGGTTCGGACTTAGTCCTTCCCGGCTAATAGAATACTGTGTTGTACAACTGTTAATGAGGTTATAACTGTACCATTGGGCTAATAGCCATGTTTGGGGCCTTGTGCCGATCTGTAGAGCATTAGGGAACCTATAGAGCTAGGTGACCTTTACATCGTGTCGGAAATATACACTCAGCCATAGCTCTAGCTGCATAGCATAATATGAGCCTGTACTAGATGTGTACATTGAGAGAGATTATCTAGGGTGGAATTCCCTGTTCTAGCTGAGTGGGCCTGAATGGCCAAGTTTATACCGATTGAGATGAGATAGGGTCGAGGACCCACTATGAGATGTTATATCGGGCCTGAAAGGCCAAGTCTATATTAACTGAGACAGGGTCAAGGACCCATTGTGATATATTATATTGGGCCTGAGAGGCCAAGTACATACTGACTGGGATAGGGTCGAGGACCCATTATGAGGTATTATGTATATAGTTACCTATTTTGGATCGGACTGCACGCCGCAGTAATATACATGTGATATACATGTAATATACATATGGGACGGACTGCACGCCGCAGTATTATTGCGCTTGGGCTGTAGGAGCCCCTTCGGAGTCTGAGTCTGCACACATTCCAGTGAGCGCTGGTATATTATGGGATCGGGCTGCACGCCGCAGCAGTATATATGTTGGATCGGACTGCACGCCGCAGTGATATATGGTGGACCTGGCTGCACGCCATAGCACCATAGCGCTTGGGCCTAGGGAGCCCCTCCGAAGTCCGTATACACCCCCAGTGAGCGCCGTCGACGTTAAATGGAGCGGGCTGCGCGCCGCAGCAGTATATGTATTGGAGCGGGCTGCACGCCGCAGCATTATACTTAATCATATCCTACTATTTACTTAGATACTTATACATTATAGACATAAGTATGCGCCTTTATATGTTGAGATGGCCGTACACCGTAGGGGTACGAGCGAGGGTTTGTTCAGTGTGGAGATCTTGTAGAGATAAACGTAGATTGGAGGTTAAAGTACTACTATAGTGATGACGTACTTGTGAAGGTTGCCTTAGAACTGCTAAGTGATAGCACAGGAGTTCTTACTTTTAGTTATTATTTATTATTGTTACTCACTGAGTTGAAATATACTCACCCCACTCCCCTGCATTTTTGGTGCAGATCCACAGGTGCCCGAGAGCAGTTGAGACATTTTAGCTGCTGATCCATATCTACTTTTGCGGAGATTACGAGGTAGCTGCCAGCGTCCGCAGAGCTTGTTTTCTCCTTCTTTATCATCTTGTCGATTTCCTATTTGTCTAGACTTGGTTGTATTAGGATGCTATTCTGTAGAGGCTCGGTCTCGTGACACCACGATATGTTTGGGACCGTATTTTGTATGTTTTGACGTTTCGATTATCACCTGTTATGACTAACTACTGTCTAAGTTTAATTTATTTAATAATTGGCTGGATAAAGGGATAATATGGTCGGGCTTGCCTAGCATTGTGTTGGGCGCCATCACGACCAGGGTTTGGGTCGTGACAAGTTGGTATCAGAGCCTAGGTTAATAGGTCTCGCGAGTCATGAGCCGGTTGGTAGAGTCTCGTGGATCGGTGCGGGGACGCCTGTACTTATCCTCGGGAGGCTGCAAACCTTTTAGGAAAAGTTTCAATTCTTGGAATTCTTGTCGTGCGATTACTTTTGACTTGAACTGAACTTTGACATTCTATTCTCTCGCAGATGGCGAGAACTCGATCATCCGGACGTGGAGGACGACCACCACTACCACCTACTAGAGGCCGTGGACGCGGTCGTGGTCGTGGCGGAGTTAGGGCAGCTGAGGCAGTGCCAGCTGACCCACAGCCCCCAGTTGCAGAGGTGCCAGCAGCACCAGATCAGGCACCAGCTGTGCCCATTGTTATTCCGGGTCTACAGGAGACCCTGGCTCAGATACTAGCAGTCTGCACTGGCCTAGCACAGGCGGTTTCGGTTACTACTGCAGCAGCTGCATCGGGGATCGGGGGTGGTCATCAGACCCCCGCAGTACGCACTCCAGAGCCAGCAGTGCAGGGCTTACAGACACCAGAGGCTCCTCCAGTTCAGCCTGTGGTTCCGGTTCAGCCAGCGGATCAGATTCAGGGGGACAGGGTCCCAGCTATGACAGACGATGAGCAGCGTCGTCTCGAGAGGTTCACCAGGTTATCTCCTCCAGTGTTCACTGGTGCTCCGGGCGAGGACGCCCAAGGTTTTCCGGATAAGTGCCGTCGGATGCTTCGTACGGCAGGGATATTGGAGTCCAGTGGGGTATCTTTCACTACCTTTCAGTTTCAGGGACCAGCCTTTGCTTGGTGGGAGGCTTATGAGCGCCGCAGGCCAGCCGGAGCAGCACCACTATCATGGCCGGAGTTCTCCACTATGTTCTTGGAGAAATGGGTGCCTCGATCTCAGAGAGAGGAGATGCGTAGGCAGTTTGAGGGTCTCCGTCAGGGGGACATGTCAGTGTCAGAGTATGAGATCAGGTTTACAGAGTTGTCCAGATATGCACCGTGGTTGGTTCATTCCGACAGAGAGAGGATTGGGCGCTTTGTGGACGGCCTCATTTACCCCATTCGTATTCTGATGACTCGGGAGAGGGTTTTGAGTCGTACATTTGAGGATGCTGTGGATATTGCTCGCGACATTGAGACAGATCGTCGCAGGGAGCGGGATGAGAGGGAGGCCAAGAGGCCTCGAGGAGCAGCTAGTTCCAGTGGCACTCAGACCAGAGGCCAGAGTCAGCAGAGCCGAGGTCGCTCTTTCAGGTCTTCGCAGTCGAGACGCTCAGATCGTCGCAGATGGTCACCTAGACAGGGTTATCAGGGTTCGCACCAGAGCCAGCCATCTCTCAGTGCCATGCCAGCTCAGAGTTCTTCACAGGCCCCATCCGCTCAGGGTTCATCTCGGCCTAGTTCATCAGCTGGTCACTCCAGCGCCAGAGGTCCTTATCAGTCTCAGCACCCAGCACCGGGGAGTTGCTACGAGTGCGGAGAGTTTGGGCACCACCGTAGGGAGTGTCCCCGTCTTGTTTCCAGATCTTATCAGCAGAGGGGGCAGCCCTCGTCATCCGGTCCTTCTACTTCAGCACCCGCCCCGCCAGCTAGGGGTGAGGGTCAGACAGCTAGGGGTCGCCCTCGAGGGGGAGGCCGATCAGGCGGTCAGGCTAGATGCTATGCTTTTCAGGGCCGATCTGAGGCTGTTACTTCTGATGCTGTCATTACAGGTATTATTTCAATCTGCCACGGAGATGCCTCGGTATTGTTTGATCCCGGTTCTACTTATTCTTATGTGTCTACATATTTTGCTCCTCATTTGGGCACGACCCGAGGGAGTCTCGAGCTGCCAGTGCATGTATCTACCCCGGTAGGGGATACTATTGTTGTGGACCACGTATACCGGTCCTGTTTGGTCACTATTGGAGGTCCGGAGACCCGAGTAGACCTGTTGCTTCTCAGCATGATTGATTTTGATGTTATATTGGGCATGGACTGGCTATCTCCATGTCATGCTATTCTGGACTGTCATGCTAAGACAGTCACTTTGGCTATGCCGGGCATTCAGAGGATCGAGTGGCGAGGCACGACTGAGTATGTACCTAGCAGGGTAATATCTTTCCTCAAGGCCCAACGAATGGTTGGGAAGGGATGTCTCTCTTATTTAGCATTTGTGCGGGAAGTCGAGGCCCAGACTCCCAGTATTGATTCTGTTCCCATTGTGCGAGACTTTCCTGATGTGTTTCCCTCAGACCTGCCGGGCATGCCGCCGGACAGGGATATTGATTTTGGTATCGATTTGGTGCCGGGCACTCAGCCTATTTCTATTCCTCCGTATCGTATGGCACCAGCCGAGTTGAAGGAATTGAAGGAGCAGCTCCAGGAACTCCTAGATAAGGGGTTCATTCGGCCGAGTGTGTCGCCGTGGGGTGCACCAGTCCTGTTCGTTAAGAAAAAGGACGGATCTATGAGAATGTGTATTGACTATAGGCAGCTAAACAAAGTAACAGTGAAGAATAAGTATCCTCTTCCTCGTATTGATGATTTATTTGATCAGCTCCAGGGAGCTAGGGTGTTCTCGAAGATTGATCTTCGTTCAGGCTACCACCAGCTGAAGATTAGAGAGTCTGACATTATGAAGACTGCATTCCGGACCGGATATGGTCACTATGAGTTCCTCGTGATGTCTTTTGGGCTAACCAACGCCCCAGCAGCATTTATGCATCTGATGAACAGTGTATTCAAGCCGTATCTTGATTCATTTGTGATCGTATTCATTGATGACATACTTGTCTACTCTCGTAGCCAGGAGGAGCATGCTCGACACTTGAGTGTTGTGTTGCAGAGATTGAGAGAGGAGAAGCCGTATGCCAAGTTCTCCAAATGTGAGTTCTGGCTTGAGTCCGTGGCATTCTTAGGGCACGTGGTGTCCTGTGATGGTATTCGGGTAGATCCGAGGAAGGTCGAGGCAGTGCAGAGTTGGCCCAGACCGACCTCAGTTACTGAGATCCGTAGCTTTCCGGGATTGGCAGGGTATTATCGCCGATTCGTTCAGGGGTTCTCTTCTATTGCTTCACTCTTGACTAGATTGACTCAGAAGGGTGTTCCTTTCTTATGGTCCGAGGAGTGCGAGGAGAGCTTTCAGAAACTCAAGACAGCACTGACCACAGCACCAGTCTTGATTCTACCGACAGCTTCAGATTCTTATACTGTATATTGTGATGCCTCATGAGTGGGCATTGGTTGTGTGTTGATGCAGGAGGGTAGGGTCATTGCTTATGCTTCTCGTCAGTTGAAGCCCCACGAGAAGAACTACCCTGTTCATGATTTGGAGCTAGCAGCCATAGTTCATGCCTTGAAGATTTGGAGGCATTACCTGTATGGTGTCTCCTGTGAGGTGTTCACGGATCATCGCAGCCTTCAGCACTTATTCAGACTGAAGGACCTTAATTTGAGACAGCGGAGGTGGTTGGAGTTGCTTAAGGACTATGATATCACTATTTTGTATCATCCGGGGAAGGCCAATGTGGTGGCCGATGCCTCGAGTCGGAAGGCGGTTAGCATGGGCAGCTTAGCTTTCATCCCAGTTGGGGAGAGGCCATTTGCTTATGATGTTCAGGCCCTAGCCAATCGGCTAGCGAGATTAGATATTTCGGAGCCGAGTCGGGTGTTGGCTTGTGTTGTTTCTCGATCTTCCTTATATGATCGCATCAGGGGAGCGACAGTATGATGACCCACATTTGCTTGTCCTTAAGGACAGAGTGCAGCATAATGATGTCACAGATGTGACTATCGACAGTGATGGTGTTTTGAGGATGCAGGGCCGTATATGTGTGCCCAATGTTGATGGTTTGCGGGAGTTGATACTTGAGGAGGCACACAGCTCGCGGTACTCTATTCACCCAGGTGCCGCAAAGATGTACCAAGACTTGAGACAGCACTACTGGTGGAGGAGAATGAAGATGGATATTGTTAGGCATGTAGCTAAGTGCCTCAATTGCCAGCAGGTCAAATATGAGCATCGGAGACCGGGCGGTGTTCTTCAGCGTATGGTTATTCCCGAGTGGAAATGGGAGAGGATCACCATGGATTTTGTTACTGGGCTACCTCGGACAGCGAGGAAGTTTGATTCGGTATGGGTGATCGTTGATCGGCTGACTAAGTCCGCACATTTCATCCCAGTTAGTACTACTTACTCATCGGAGCGGTTGGCGGTGATCTTTATTCGGGAGATTGTCAGGTTGCATGGGGTCCCAGTGTCTATTATATCTGACAGAGGCACTCAGTTCACTTCCCAGTTTTGGAGAGCATTTCAGCGAGAGATGGGTACGAGGGTTGAGTTGAGTACAGCATTTCACCCCCAGACAGACGGGCAGTCTGAGCGTACTATTCAGATCCCGGAGGATATGTTGCGGGCATGTGTGATTGATTTTGGTGGTTCGTGGGATGAATTCTTACCACTTGCTGAGTTTGCCTACAACAACAGCTACCAGTCGAGTATTCAGATGGCCCCGTACGAGGCATTGTATGGCGGACGGTGTAGATCTCCCGTGGGATGGTTTGAGCCTGGTGAGGTTAGATTGATAGGGACCGAGTTAGTCCAGGATGCTCTGGATAGAGCAAAGTTAATCCAGGAGAGGCTTCGTACAGCACAGTCTCGTCAGAAGAGTTATGCGGACCGTAGAGTTCGAGAGTTGTCTTTCATGGTTGGTGACAGAGTATTGTTGAAGATTTCACCCATGAAGGGTGTCATGAGGTTCGGGAGGAAAGGGAAGTTGAGTCCCAGGTATATTGGTCCTTTTGAGATACTCAGGAGAGTTGGAGAGGTGGCATATGAGTTAGCCTTACCACCTAGTTTATCCAGCGTTCATCCGGTATTCCATGTGTCTATGCTCCGGAAGTACATTGGAGATCCGTCTCATGTATTAGATTTCAGCACCATCGAGCTTGATGGTGATCTATCCTATGATGTGGAGCCTATTGCTATTTTGGGTCGTCAGGTGAGAAAATTGAGGTCCAAGGAGATTGCATCGGTTAAGGTTCAGTGGAGAGGTCGACCCGTGGAGGAGGCTACTTGGGAGGTCGAGCAGGAGATGCGGAGCAGATACCCTCAGCTATTTGAGACTTCAGGTATGTTTCTTGACCCGCTCGAGGACGAGCGTTTGCTTAAGAGGGGAGAATGTGACGACCCGGCCCGTCGTCACGGGAATTACCACCCCGTTATGTTGTAATTACATAATTCATGCTTTTATATAAGTGTTAGAGTCTATCGGGGGAGTTAGGAGTGAAATTAAATTGGAAATGAGGCATATAGCCTTTTTGGAGGAAGCTTGAATAAGGAAAGTCAACCCGGAGTTGACTATTTGGTTAGAGGGATCGGAATCGGATTCTGATGATTCGGTTAGTTCCGGAAGGTGATTTGTGACTTAGGGGAGCGATCGGAATTGAATTTGGAGGCCCGTGTAGAAATAGGCTTGAATTGGCTAAGGTTGAATTTTGGCGAAATCCGAACGGTAGGTGAGATTTTGATCCGGGAGTCGGAATGGAATTCCGACAGTTGCAGTAGCTCCGTTAGGTGATTTTGGATGTGCCTGCAAAATTTCAGGTCATTCGGACGTCGTTTGATCGGGTTTTTCATCAAATGTGTAATTCGGAAAGTTTTAAGAAATTTAGGCTTGAATCCGTGTGTAATTGGTGATTTTGATGTTTAGGATGGTGTTTTTATGATTGGAACAAGTTCGTATCGTGTTTTGGGGTATGTTGGTGGTTTTCGTTGGGGTCCCGGGGCCCTCGGGGTGAATCCGGACCATCATCCGGCACTTTGGAACAAGGAATGGTCTGCTGTAAATTGCAGACCACTGGGCACCAGTTAAGCCTTCGCGTTCGCGAGGGCTAGGCCCGCGTTCGCGTAGGCTGAGGGAAAATGGTCATCGCGTTCGCGAGGGCACTGCCGCGTTCGCGTAGGCTGGGGCCAGTTGGCCATCGCGTTCGCGAGGTAACATGCCGCGTTCGCGAAGGAGAAGGTTGGAACGCATCGCGTTCGCGTGGGTGAAGGACGCGGACGCGTAAGAGGAAAAGACGAAGCATCGCGTTCGCGTGGTATGGGACGCGAACGCGTAGAGGAAAAATCCGGGCTAGGAAGATTGGTCTTCGCGAACGCGTGACTTTACGTCGCGTTCGCGATGAAGAAACGGAGCAAGGCATCGCGTTCGCGTGGAGACCATCGCGAGCGCGTAGGGTAAAATCGTCTGGCAGTGAATTAAAATCACAGATCAGAGGGCTCTCGGGTTCATTAACCCAAAACGCCATTTTTGAGTTCTAGGGAGAGAAACTCACGGGAATTGCTGGTAATTCATCGGGGATTCGTTGGAGGTAAGTTTTGTGGCTTAATTACATCGTTTTAACATGAAATCCTTGGTTAAATCCCTGTAAATGGAAGATTTAAGGTGGGTTTGAGCCCTAGGCCTAAATTTAAGAAAAACACTGATTTGAGTGGGCAAATGGAGTCCGATTTTGGTAAAATTTATATGCCTAGACTCGTATCGAGATGAGGATTCCGAATATGTAAATTTTGTAATTTTTCGACAAGTGTACCAAAAGTCGGGTTTTGACAACTTGTGGGTTTTGATATAAATTGGGTTATTTCGAATGAATTTCGTGAAATTAGCGTATATTGATGCATTCTCTATGACTTTGAGCAGATTTGGCATCCGAGGAGATTGATTTGCGAGGCAAGCGCAAGGCGGATTGAAGCTTCTACCGGTTCGAGGTGAGTGGTAGTAGTAAACAATGCACTGAGGGTTTGAAACCCCGTACTAGCACTTTACAGTGCTATATTGAGATGAGACACGCGTTCTATGACGGGCGTGGTGACATTGTGATAGGGGGTTCGGACTTAGTCCTTCCCGGCTAATAGAATACTGTGTTGTACAACTGTTAATGAGGTTATAACTGTACCATTGGGCTAATAGCCATGTTTGGGGCCTCGTGCCGATCCGTAGAGCATTAGGGAACCTATAGAGCTAGGTGACCTTTACATTGTGTTGGAAATATACACTCAGCCATGGCTCTAGCTGCATAGCATAATATGAGCCCGTACTAGATGTGTACATTGAGAGAGATTATCTAGGGTGGAATTCCCTGTTCTAGCTGAGTGGGCCTGAATGGCCAAGTTTATACCGATTGAGATGAGATAGGGTCGAGGACCCACTATGAGATGTTATATTGGGCATGAAAGGCCAAGTCTATATTAACTGAGACAGGGTCAAGGACCCATTGTGATATATTATATTGGGCCTGAGAGGCCAAGTACATACTGACTGGGATAGGGTCGAGGACCCATTATGAGGTATTATGTATATAGTTACCTATTTTGGATCGGACTGCACGCCGCAGTAATATACATGTGATATACATGTAATATACATATGGGACGGACTGCACGCCGCAGTATTATTGCGCTTGGGCTGTAGGAGCCCCTTCGGAGTCTGAGTCTGCACACATTCCAGTGAGCGCTGGTATATTATGGGATCGGGCTGCACGCCGCAGCAGTATATATGTTGGATCGGACTGCACGCCGCAGTGATATATGGTGGACCTGGCTGCACGCCATAGCACCATAGCGCTTGGGCCTAGGGAGCCCCTCCGAAGTCCGTATACACCCCCAGTGAGCGCCGTCGACGTTAAATGGAGCGGGCTGCGCGCCGCAGCAGTATATGTATTGGAGCGGGCTGCACGCCGCAGCATTATACTTAATCATATCCTACTATTTACTTAGATACTTATACATTATAGACATAAGTATGCGCCTTTATATGTTGAGATGGCCGTACACCGTAGGGGTACGAGCGAGGGTTTGTTCAGTGTGGAGATCTTGTAGAGATAAACGTAGATTGGAGGTTAAAGTACTACTATAGTGATGACGTACTTGTGAAGTTTGCCTTAGAACTGCTAAGTGATAGCACAGGAGTTCTTACTTTCAGTTATTATTTATTATTGTTACTCACCGAGTTGAAATATACTCACCCCACTCCCCTGCACTTTTTTGGTGCAGATCCACAGGTGCCCGAGAGCAGTTGAGACATTTTAGCTGCTGATCTATATCTACTTTGGCGGAGATTACGAGGTAGCTGCCAGCGTCCGCAGAGCTTGTTTTCTCCTTCTTTATCATCTTGTCGATTTCCTATTTGTCTAGACTTGGTTGTATTAGGATGCTATTCTGTAGAGGCTCAGTCTCGTGACACCCCGATATGTTTGGGACCGTATTTTGTATGTTTTGACGTTTCGATTATCACCTGTTATGACTAACTACTGTCTAAGTTTAATTTATTTAATAATTGGCTGGATAAAGGGATAATATGGTCGGGCTTGCCTAGCATTGTGTTGGGCGCCATCACGACCAGGGTTTGGGTCGTGACAGAATCCTAACAACAACAATTAGCTAACAAAAAACTAATCGCCTTTGGTAGAAATTAAAAAACAAGAAATAGATTGCAAAACCCGGCCCTTTAGAATAACAAGAACAACAATAAGCCTAAACTTATCACCTTTCTTGAATACCTAGAAGTGATCTAACATTTTGAAAAGGGTTTAATTCTTACCACCTTAAGTTGAGTCTTGAAGGTCGAAGAATAAATCCAAAAGTAGCCACACAAGACTGCAAGAAAATCTCACAAGTTTTATTGATAATAATTTGAATAATCTACCTAAAACAAAGAAGATACCCATTTATATAGAGGGTGATCACAAAATTATCCTTAAATATTAGGAAATAAAGTCCTAAACTACTTTGGACAACAAGTCCAACTAAAATAGGAAAAGGTAAAACTCTAGGAAACCAAAACCAAATCAATCTTGAAAAGTAATTCTACAAATCTTAGGAAAAGGAAAATATTAACCTTATCTAACTAGGAAAGCAATAAATATAGTCCCATAATATATGGAAATAAGTCCCAAACCAATCTTGGATAGAATGTTGAAAATCTTGGACATCTTGAAAATCTTGAATTTGTAATTTACAAACAACTTGCAACAACTTGCACTCAACATCTAGCACGCCTATTATGCCTTTCTTGGACATCAAGTAAGTCCTTTTTATGCTAATAAAATGTGGTTTTATGTAGGACTTCATGGGCTGCAAGTATTGATCACATTTAGGTGCGAAATTAGTCAAATGACCTTATTTTGCAACTTTTTAACTTGAGATCTTGTTAAAGGCCCTTTTTGCGATTCCAAAGCTTCATACATATCCTTAAATAGATTTGAGCTTCCTAGGATGCTATCAATTTCTTTTGTCAACTCTTCTTGAAATTGCCTTATAAAATCTATGTCCAACCCCTCAATTTGGTTCTTCAAACCAAAGCGAATAACCCCACAAAATAATAAAAATAAAAATAAAAAGGTGGTATTCCCCCGTGGGTTGCGACCCTCTCCTAGACCTATTTTATGGCCCCTCAAAGTGTGGCCTTTCCTCGGACCTTATATGAAAAGGGGATGCTGTGACGACCCAAAGGGCCATCACTTATTTTTGCAATTATTTCGAGCTTCTGAGGCCTTGAAAACCTCATTAATAGTTGCCTCGATTTGTGTGCACAGTCCGGGCGTGAAGCTAGAAAATATTTATGTTGAAATATATGAAATATGTGAAAAATTTGAAGAATTTTGATATTAATATTGATATGGTTGACTTTGGTCAACATTTTTGGTAAACGAACTCGGACCCGTGATTTGAAGGTCTCAGAAAATCCGTCGAAAAATATGGAACTCGGGCGTATGCCCGGAAACGAAATCCGAGCTCTAGATCCCCGGTAAAAGAATTTTTCTGTTAAATTATTTTCTGAAAATGTTTAAGGAAAATGAAACTGAAATTTGATTAAAAAGTAATGGTATCGGGCTCGTATTTTGGTTCTGACGCTCGGTACAAGTCATATATATTGGTTAAGCGCTTCTTGTAAAACGGTCACTATTTAACGTGTTACAACTTTTAATTCGAAATTTTGGAAGTTATGAAATTTTGAAAGAATTCTTGAGTTTTAAGGCTCAATTCATTGATTTTGACGTTATTTTGGCGATTTGATCATGCAAGCAAGTTCGTATGATATTTTTCAGTTAGTGTACATATTTGGTTTGGATCCCCGAGGGCTCGGGTGAGTTTTGGATAGGTATCAGGATGGTTTTGGACTTGGAAATGCAGCAAAAATTCTGCAATTTTTGCATAGAGATTTTCTTCGATGCGATCACATCGGTATATATGTGATCGCATAGAGCAAAAATTCAGGGGCCTGAAATCCTTCTATGCGATCGCATTAGTGTGCCTGCGAACGCATAGCTTGCCATTTTTCCTCTACGCGATCGCATACCCTACCATGCGATCGCATTGTGTAAAAAGCCAGCCCCCTATTTCTCCTCTATGCTATCACATAGTGTGTCCCACGATCGCATAAGGTAGCCTGCCCCTTCTATGCGATCGCAGCTTCTTCTACGCGATCGCAGAGTACAAATTACCTTACTCTATGTGATCGTATCCCTTGCTCTGCGATCGCATAGAGCAAATTTGAGCCCAGCGATTTTAAGTTCTAAAACAGAATAGAAACGGGATAAAAAAATCCCATTTCTCAAACTCTCTCTTCTCCACAGCTTCTTGGACGATTCTTGAGCAATTCTTCATCAAACTTCTTGGATACAAATGGATTAGAGATTCGAAAGGAAAAGGCATTGATACGGATTGAATTGTTCGTAAACTTTCGAGGTTAGTGTTTGATCTATCCTAGCTTGAGGGAATATTTATTTGGTTTATGTGCTAATCGTTATGTGTGGAGTCCGACGTATAGGCATGGTGACGAGTATATATATGTTGGGGTTCGAGCATGACCATGGGTCTTAAATAGATTAAATTCCAATTAATCCTATGTGATTATATGAAAGAAAATTATTATTGCTTTCATACCGGTAATATATATATAAAATATTAATTAAAGGTTATTGGTGTCACACCGGTGACAGACATATATTGTTGATTTATTATTATTTATTGGTTTACGCCGGTAATATAAATATTGTTGAAATTGAGGATTATTGGTTTAATACCGGTAATATATTTATATACATATTGTTGATCAGAGATTATTGGCTCAATGTCGGTAACTTATTGAATTGATTATTGTTATTGGCCATAGCGCCGGTGATTTATCGGAAGGGTCAGAGTGTACGCCACACTACTAACAGGTATTGATTGTTGCCATTGGCCATAGTTGCCGGTAGACGATTTTGTGTTGTTATTAGCCATAAATGCCCGTGACTTATCGGGAGGATCAGAGCGCACGCCGCACTACTAATAGATAATAATTGTTGATATTGGCCACAATAGCCGGTAATATATTATGTATGGTTTTTGTTAAATAAAAGAAAGGATTGATAGTAAAGTGAGAACAATTGGTTGTACTCCTGTGAGTGGATCATGTGAGTTTGGAAGCAGAATTGTATTCCATCGTCCATATTATTTTATTTTTATAATATTATATTTTGCTGTTGTACCACGGTACGTTCTTTTCCCTATAAATTCTTACTATTGAGTATTGCTGTTTGTTTTACTATTGAGTATGTTTGTTTGTTTATATATATATATATATATATATATATATATATATATTTTAACTGCACAGGTTTATGTAGGTGTTTGTCCTAGCCTAGTCACTACGTCGCCAGGATAGGCCAGACACTTACCAACACATGGGGTCGATTGTGCTGATACTACACTCTGCACTCTTTTTGCGCAGATACAGGTTACGGACAGCATCAGCGGCAGTAGCACGATTATGGATATTTCGACTACTGAGACTTCGATGTAGCCTTGCAGGCATCCGCAGGACCCGATGTCTCCTCTATCTTTATTTTTCATTCTGTTATCTCATGTGTTCGAGATAAACAACTTATATTTCTTTCAGACGATTATGTGTATTATTCTTAGAATTCGTGAGTATTGGGACACCGGTCTTGGGTAGTGTATTATGCTTGGGTCTTTCTGTATCGTATCTAGTAAAATTTGTTAAGTCTTCCGCTATGTTTAATTATTCCACTGTAATTACATAATCTTATTTAATGTCTTAAAAAGAGAGTTGTAACTAATGGAAATGTAAGTAAGAATTGGCTTGCCTAGCTTCCACTAGTAGGCACCATCATGACTCCCGATGGTTGGAAATCCGGGTCGTGACAAGTTGGTATCAGAGCTCTAGGTTACAGAGGTCTCACAACACACAAACAACCTTAGTAGGGTCTGAGGGATCGGTACGGAGACGTCGGTATTTATCCCGCAGAGGCTACAGAGTTAGGAAAATCTTCCCTTTATTATTTCCAGTCGTGCGACTTTGATCTTTCAAATGCTAATTGAATTTCTACTCTATTCTTCCGCAAGTGGAAATAACACACGCTTCCTCATATACTGACCAACAGCCCGAGATCCCAGCAGCAGCAGCTCCCGCTAGGGGTAGAGGCCAAAGTCGAGGCCTTCCTAGAGGCCGAGGTAGGGGCAGAGCTCAGCCCTGAGCAGGAGCACAAGTGGCAAAACCTCAGGTTTATATCGAGGAGGAGGTTCCAGCTCCAGCAGTTCCCAATGGGCCCAACTCAGGTCCCGGGAGGGGTTATGTTTACACCGGACCTTCAGGATGCTCTAGTCCGGATAGAAGGTTTTATGGACAATATCACCAGAGCAGATTTACTGCCAGTAGCACCAACCACTTCTCAGGCTGGAGGAGGTAATCAGACTCCTGCTATGCGCACCCCGGAGCCAGTAATTCCCCAGGCTCAGGTTCCTATGATTCAGCCAGCTGGCAGTTCAGCATGTTATAGTGACTCGGGCTAGTGATGGTGCAGCTATGTCTGTTGATGCATTATGAAGGTTGGATAGGTTTACCAAGCTGTTCACTACCACATTCAGTGGCACTCCTTCAAAGCATGCCCATGACTTCTTATATAGCTGCCACAGGGTTTTCCGTAAAATGGGCATTGTGGAGGCTATTGGTGTTGACTTTGCCACTTTTCGATTATCTGGTTCTGCCAAGACTTTATGGAGAGATTATTGTCTATCTAGGCTAGTAGGATCATCATCATTGACTTGGGGCCAATTTGCAAAGTTGTTTATGGAAGAGTTCCTTCCATCAACTCAGAAGGGGGCAATTTGAGCATCTTCATTAGGGTTATATGCCTGTCACACAGTACAAGACTAGGCTCATTGACTTGGCTCGTCATGCCATTATCATACTTCTCATAGATCGAGAAAGGGTGAAAAGGTTTATTGATGTTTTGAATTAGACAATTCGACTACAGATGGCTGTGGGAGCAGGAACTGAAATCACTTTTCAAGAGGCAGCTAATGCAGCCCACCGGATCGAGATGGCTCTGTCACAGGGAGCAGGTCATGGGTAGGATAAGAGACCTCGTAATTCAGGCAAGTTTAGTGGTGCTTCATCTGGAGGTAGAGATTCCTATGGTAGAGGCCATCCTCATAGGCCTTTTCAGTCAGCCCTTCAAGCTTCTCACGGCCTTTCAGGTAGTCGTGATTCTCAGACACATTACTCTGATCCATAGCTGTATAGTGCATCCTCAACACCCATCAGTGCACAACAACTTCAGAGTTTTCGAGGTGATCATTCGTGTTGGCGAGGACAGCCCCAATTTTCCCAGCGTCCGCGTTCGGACGGGTGCTATGAGTATGGAGATTTGGGTCATATCAGGAGACATTGCCCGAGATTTAGAGGTGATTAGTCACAATAGCAGGGTTCTCGTGCTATGGTTCAGGCTTTAGTTCTCCCACAATGTGCCTAACCGGCTTGAGGCAGGGGTAGAAGACATAGAGGTGGATGCAGAGGTCATAGAGGTGGAGCTCAAACTGATAGAGGTAGAGACCAGCCTGTAGCTAATCGTCCTAGAGATACTTCTCAGGTTAGTGGGGGCCAGCCCGGTTGTTATGCACTTCCTACTAGACCAGATGCTGAGTCCTCAGATGTCGTCATTACACGTATTATTTTGGTTTGTGATAGAGAGGCATCAACATTATTTGACCATGGGTCTACATATTCGTACATGTCTTCCTATTTTTCACCGTATTTGTTTCAGCCTAGTGATCGACTCGGTGTTCCTGTTCATGTGTCTACACCAGTAGGCGATTCTATTATGGTTGATCGAGTTCAGCTGTCATGTATTAGAGTGATTGAGGGTCCTGGGACCCGTGCTGATTTATTGCTCTCAAATATGGTGGACTTCGATATTATATAAGGCATGGACTGGCTGTCTCCATATTATGCTATTTTAGATTGCCATGCCAAGACGGTGACTTTTGCTCTACTAAATTTGCCTCATATAGAGGGTAAAAAATTTTTTGGTCATAATAGCTGCAATGTTATTTCTTATGTTAAGGCTCAGCGTATGGTTGAAAAAGGGTGTTAGGCTTATTTGGCCTATGTCCGTGATTCCAGTGCTGTGGTTCCTTCTATTGACTCTGTGCCCGTGCTTCGCGAATTTCGTGAAGAATTTCCTTCAAACTTGCCAGGTATGCCGCCAGACACGGACATTCATTTTTGCATTGACTTGGCTCTAGGTACTCAGCCCATTTCTAATCCCATGTATCGTATGGCTTCGCTAGAGTTAAAAGAATTGAAGGAGCAGTTGCATGATTTACTTAAAAAAGGTTTAATTAAACCCAGTGTTTCACCGCGGGGCGCGCCGATATTATTTGTAAAGAAGAAAGATGGTTCGATGAGAACGTGCATTGACTATCGGCAGTTGAATAAGGTGACTATCAAAAATAAATATCCATTCCCGCGAATTGATGATTTATTTGATCAGCTTCAGGGTGCCAAGGTCTTTTCGAGGATAGACTTGAGATCTGGCTATCATTAGCTGAAGATTAGTGCATCTGATGTCCCTAAGACAGCATTCTGCACTCGGTACAGACATTATGAATTTCTAGTCATATATTTTTTAGTTGGCAAATGCCCCAACAACTTTTATGGAATTGATGAATCGGGTGTTTCGGCCTTATTTAGACTTGTTTATAATAGTCTTCATTGATGACATATTAATATATTCTCGCAGTCAGGAGGAGCATGTGCAACATCTTAGAGTGGCTTTGCAGACTCTGAAAAATAGCTAACTATATGCAAAATTTTCAAACTGGGTTTTTTGGCTAAGTTCGGTTGTATTCCTGGGTCTTATTGTGACGATAGCAGGTATTAAGGTTGATCCAAAGAAGATTGAGGCAGTCAGGAATTGGCCTAGACCGACATCAGCCATAGAAATTTAGAGTTTCTTGGGGGATTAGCAGGTTATTATCAGCGATTCGTGGACGGGTTTCATCTATTGCAGCCCTACTGACCAGATTGACGCAGAAAGGTGTTCAGTTCATGTGATGACCCGACCCGTCATCATGTGAGTTATCACCCCGTTACCCCCGGTATATGCTTGTCGATGTTGTATTGTGCATGTTCGGTAAGTTTGAGTCAAACCGGGTTGAGTTTGGTTGAAATTTAGTCAAATAGGCTCGAAGAAGGAATAGTTGAGAAAAGTCAGCTGGATGTTGACTTGTGAGTTAGAGAGCTCGGAATCAAATTCTGATGATTCGGTCAGCTCCGGGAGGTCACTTTTGAGCTAGGAGAGCGTTCGGAAGTGAATTTGGAAGTCCGGTGTAGTTTTAGGTTTGAATTGGCTAAAGTTGAATTTTGGCGTTATCCGATCGATAGGTGAGATTTTGATCCGGGAGTCAGAATGGAATTTTGATAGTTGCAGTAGCTCCGTTAGGAGATTTTGGATGTGCCTGCAAAATTTCAGGTCATTCGGAGGTCGTTTGGTCGGGGTTTTGGTCGAATGTCGGTTAAGGAAGTTTGAATGGAAACATAGGCTTGAATTGCTTGAATTTGATGTTATTCCATGTTAAAGTATGGTGCTATGGAGTATGTTTGTGGCTTTCGTTGGGGTCCTCGGGGATCCGGGGTGATTTTGGGAGGTTAAACGGGAGAAAAACATGGAAATTGCAGGTTGAAGATTTGTTGGTTCTGTTGTTTTCGCTCCTGCGGAAATGGGAGCGCAGGAGCGAGTCCGCAGAAGCGGAGTTTTTATCGCAGACGTGAAAAGGGGTTTGGCCAGGTGGTTCCGCAGAAGCGGATGATGAATCGCAGGAGCGGGCTCGCGAGTCCGAGGTCGCAGAAGCGAAAGGCAGGCGTCTGGGGAGGATTGCAGGTGTGGAGGTGTGTTCGCAGGAGCGTTCTTGCTGGAGCGAGACCTGGGCCGCCGGTGCGAAGTGGGCCGGCTTGGAGCTGGATCGCAGAAGCGGACAATTTTCCGCAGAAGCGGACTCGCACCAAAGCCGCAGAAGCGGAAATCATGCATGTGTTAAAATAACAGAAGGGATAGAAATTTCAGAAGTTAAAAACATTTGGGCTCAGTATAGAGAGGCGAAATTGGGCGATTTGGACGGGAATTGCTAGGAGGTCATCGGTATGTTGTCGGAGGTGAGTTTTATGGTTCATTTATGCATTTTTATCTTGAAATCCACCTCTATTTCACAGAAATTGGATCAAATTGTGGGTAAATTTTGCCTAAGCCAGGGCTTTAGTAACATATCGTTTGGAGTGGGCAAATGGAGTCCGAATATGGTAAATCTTATATGCCTAAACTTGTATTGAGACGAGGGTTCCGAATATGTAACTTTCATAATTTTTTGAGAAGCGTACAAAAAGTCGGGTTTTGACAACTAAGTGGGTTTTGGTGCAATTGGGAGTTTCATCGAGTGGGTTGTGTGTCATTGCATGTAATGATGTATTCTCTATGATTTTGAGCAGATTTGGCATCCGAGGAGGTTGATTTGCGAGGCAAGCGCAAGGCGGACTAAGGCTTCTACCGGTTCGAGGTGAGTGGTAGTAGTAAATAATGTATTGAGGGTTTGAAACCCCGTACTAGCACTTCACAGTGCTATGTTGAGATGGAACACACGTCTTGTGACGGGCATGGTGACATTGTGATTGGGGACTTGGACTTGGTCCCTCCCGGCTTATAGTAGACTGTGTTTTATGACTATTAATGAGATTATACTGTGTAATTGGGCTAATTGCCATGTTTGGGGCCTTGTGCTGATCTGTAGATCATTAGGGGGACCTGTAGAGCTAGGTGACCCTTATATCATGTTGGAAACTTACACTCAGCCATAAAACTAGCTGAATAGCCTATAAAGAGCCAGTACTAGATGTGTACTGTGAGAGATAGATTACTTAGGGTGGAAGTTCCCTGATTTAGCTGAGTGAACCTGAAAGGCCAATCCTATACTAATTGAGACAAGGTCGAGGACCCATTAGGGGGTATTATATACATATATATATAAATATTGGATCGGGCTGCACGCAGCAGCAGTATACATATTGGTTCGGGCTACATGCCACGGCAGTATATATATTTGATCGGGCTGCACGCCGCAGCAGTATACATATTGGATCGGGCTGCATGCCGCAGCAGTATATATATTGGATCGGGCTGCACGCCGCAGAAGTATACATATTGGATCGGGCTGCACGCCGCAGCAGTATATAAATATTGGATCGGGTTGCACGCCGCAACAGTATATATATTGGATCAGGCTGCACGCCGCAACAGTATATAAATATTGGATTGGGCTGCACACCGCAATAGTATATATAGATATATATATATATATATATATATATATATATATATATATATTGGATCGGGCTTCACGGCGCAGCATTATACTTATACCTTATAGACACGTGTATATGTCTCCATGTATTGAGATGGATGTACACCGTTGAGGTACGAGTGAGGATTTAGTAAGTGTGGGACCTTGATGAGATAAATGTGGACTGGTGATCGGAGTACTTACTATAGTGATGACTTACCTGTGGGGGTTTGCCTTAGAACTGTTTAGTGATAACATAGGAGTTCTTACATTCAGTTATTGTTTATTATTATTACTCACTGAGTTGAAATATACTCACCCAACTCCCCTGCACTTTCTGTGCAGATCCACAGGTACCCGAGAGCAGTTGGGTTGTTGTAGCTGCTGATCATTATCTACTTTTGCGGAGACTACGAGGTAGATAACGGCGTCCGCAGAACCTGTTTTCTCCTTCTTTACCTTTTTGTTGTTTTCATCTTGCTTAGACTTGTTTGTTCTATGATGTTTATTCTGTAGAGGCTCAGACTCGTGACACCACGATATGGTTGGGACCGTATTTTGTAAGATTTTGCTATTACGTTGCCATTTTGATATGATCAATTGCTGTTTAAGTTTAACTTGATTAATTGGAATTAATAATCGGCTGGGTTAAGAGATAATATGGTCGGGCTTGCCTAGCATTGCGTTGGGCACCATCATGAGCGAGGTTTGGGTCGTGACAAGCTGGTATCAGAGCCTAGGCTAATAGGTCTCACGAGTCATAAACCGGTTTAGTAGAGTCTCGTGGATCGGTACGGGGACGCCTGTACTTATCCTCGTGAGGCTGCAAACCTTTTAGGAAAGGTTTCAATTCTTGGAATTCTTGTCGTGCGATTTCCTTTGACTTGAACTGAACTTTAACATTATATTCTCTCGTAGATAGCGAGAACTCGAGCTTCCGTCCAGGGAGGACGACCACCACTACCACCTGCTAGAGGCCGTGGATGCGGCCGTGGTCGTGGCAGAATGTGGGTAGCTGATGTAGTACCAGCTGACCCACAACCCCCAGTTGTAGAGGTGCCAACATCACCAGTTCAGGCACTAACTGTGCCCATTGTCATTCCGGGTCTACAGGAGACCCTGGCTCAGATACTAACAGTTTGCACTCGCCTGGTACAGGCGGTTTCAGTTACTACTGCAGCAACTGCATCAGGGATTGGGGGTGGTCATCAGACCCTGCCGCACGCACTCCAGAGTCAGTAGTGCAGGGCTTGCGGACACCAGAGGCTCCTCCAGTTCAGCCTGTGGTACCGGTTCAGCCAGCAGATTAGATTCTGGGGGACAGGGTCCCAGCTTTGACGGACGATGAGTAGCGTCATCTTGAGAGGTTCACCAGGTTATCTCCTCTAGTGTTCACTGGTGCTCCAGGCAAGGACGCCCAAGGTTTTCTGGACAAGTGTCGTCGGATGCTTCGTACGGCAGGGATCTTGGAGTCCAGTGGGGTATCTTTCACCACCTTTCAGTTTCAGGGGCTAGCTTTCGCTTGGTGGGAGTCTTATGAGCGCCTCAGGCAAGCAGGGGCAGCACCACTATCATGGCCAGAGTTCTCCACAATGTTCTTGGAGAAGTGGGTGCCTCGATCTAAGAGAGAGGAGATGCGTAGGTAGTTTGAGAGTCTCCGTCAGGGGGACAAGACAGTGTCAGAGTATGAGATCAAGTTTACAGAGTTGTCCATACATGCACCGTGGTTGGTTCCTTCCGACAGAGAGAGGATTGGACGCATTGTGGACGACCTCATTTACCCCATTCGTATTCTGATGACTCGAGAGAAGGTTTTGAGTCGTACTTTAGAGGAGGCTATGGATATTGCTCGCGACATATAGTCAAATCGTCGCAGGGAGCGGGATGAGAGGGAGGCCAAGTGTTATAACCCATATCCACACACGTTAGTTCATTCCATAAGTTAGATAACACAAATCCAAGAAGGAATTATCCTTGAGATGATAAGAAGTTAATCCGATTAATCTTAAGTGATACAAGGGTGCATAAGGGTGATTAACAAGTATTAGACGTTAAACGAATCAAGGATGTTGTAACTCGTACTTTTGGGTAAACCTATAAATGCTTAGTATACATAGGAGGTCATGATTTAAGGTATTTGAATCATATAATATCCGTATCATAATTCTTGAAGTCAAGCGAGTTATGAAACAAAAGTCGACAAAAGTTGTTGCAACTTAGGTTCATAGTTTTACCTAAACTTTAGGTCAAATGTTATTAAGTATTTCTCCCAATATACTTGGAATTACGGGGTGATATACCCACCAAATTGAAGATCTATGAGTCTAGTTTCCAACGCATTAAACGGTTTAGCAATACGACATTGGAATAGAGAGATATAGACATTTTCGTGAGACTGCACAAGCTGCTAGGTGCAAGTAGGTGAGTCACCTACTTGGTTTAATGTCGGCCCAAAAGAGGGGATTTCGGGTCAGATAAGCAGCCCATTAAAAGGCTTATCTTCTGCAATATATACCTCTTTATATTTCACAAATAACCAGACCTAAGGCTCTGCAAAATTCCTCCCAAAAATTATCCACAAACCCTAATTGATTTTCCCTCTCTTTCAAGTTCAAATTGGGGGTAAACACTAGAGTTTGAAGAACCAAGTTAAAGGCTGAGTTATCCAACAACAAAGGTGAGTTTACTGCTATATTTCATACATTTATTCTTCTGTAAATTCATGGAAATTCGTTATATACATGTAAGAACTCACGGGACGGTGATCGGAAGCCGTGAGTTCAAGTTATTCACTTGTAGCGGACTGTTTTGTGGACTGTTTTGTGTTGCTGTTGGGCTGCGTTTTTTATTACTGTTTTGTGGAGTTTTGGAGGAGGCAGGGTGTGGAGAAACACCATATATATGTTGGGTTGTGGTTTGCTAGTTCTTGGTAATATTTTTGGGTCGTTTGATACGACTATAGTGGCCGTCATATGTAGGATGTGATTAGGTTGTGTGTGGACTGTTTTGGAAGGCTCAATATGTTTATTATTGATGTTGTTTAGGCTGTTCGGTGATTGTTTTGAATGGTGTGAAGTCCTATATATAGGGGAGGTGCTGTCCGTTTCATCACAAAATAGATTGTGGTTGGTACATAATAGTTGCGACGCTTAAACGTTAACGATAGTGTCATTTCTCCTATTGTAGACTAAGGAGTCGTGACGTTTGCATAGCTTGAGGTTGTGGCAGTATATACAACGTATGTGTGGCTATCCTTTTCCTTCTTTTG
>JASVEL010008457.1:0-33274 GCA_032618575.1 Nicotiana noctiflora | reverse complement strand
GCGTCCGCGTTCGGACGGGTGCTATGAGTATGGAGATTTGGGTCATATCAGGAGACATTGCCCGAGATTTAGAGGTGATTAGTCACAATAGCAGGGTTCTCGTGCTATGGTTCAGGCTTTAGTTCTCCCACAATGTGCCTAACCGGCTTGAGGCAGGGGTAGAAGACATAGAGGTGGATGCAGAGGTCATAGAGGTGGAGCTCAAACTGATAGAGGTAGAGACCAGCCTGTAGCTAATCGTCCTAGAGATACTTCTCAGGTTAGTGGGGGCCAGCCCGGTTGTTATGCACTTCCTACTAGACCAGATGTTGAGTCCTCAGATGTCGTCATTACACGTATTATTTTGGTTTGTGATAGAGAGGCATCAACATTATTTGACCATGGGTCTACATATTCGTACATGTCTTCCTATTTTTCACCGTATTTGTTTCAGCCTAGTGATCGACTCGGTGTTCCTGTTCATGTGTCTACACCAGTAGGCGATTCTATTATGGTTGATCGAGTTCAGCTGTCATGTATTAGAGTGATTGAGGGTCCTGGGACCCGTGCTGATTTATTGCTCTCAAATATGGTGGACTTCGATATTATATAAGGCATGGACTGGCTGTCTCCATATTATGCTATTTTAGATTGCCATGCCAAGACGGTGACTTTTGCTCTACTAAATTTGCCTCATATAGAGGGTAAAAAATTTTTTGGTCATAATAGCTGCAATGTTATTTCTTATGTTAAGGCTCAGCGTATGGTTGAAAAAGGGTGTTAGGCTTATTTGGCCTATGTCCGTGATTCCAGTGCTGTGGTTCCTTCTATTGACTCTGTGCCCGTGCTTCGCGAATTTCGTGAAGAATTTCCTTCAAACTTGCCAGGTATGCCGCCAGACACGGACATTCATTTTTGCATTGACTTGGCTCTAGGTACTCAGCCCATTTCTAATCCCATGTATCGTATGGCTTCGCTAGAGTTAAAAGAATTGAAGGAGCAGTTGCATGATTTACTTAAAAAAGGTTTAATTAAACCCAGTGTTTCACCGCGGGGCGCGCCGATATTATTTGTAAAGAAGAAAGATGGTTCGATGAGAACGTGCATTGACTATCGGCAGTTGAATAAGGTGACTATCAAAAATAAATATCCATTCCCGCGAATTGATGATTTATTTGATCAGCTTCAGGGTGCCAAGGTCTTTTCGAGGATAGACTTGAGATCTGGCTATCATTAGCTGAAGATTAGTGCATCTGATGTCCCTAAGACAGCATTCTGCACTCGGTACAGACATTATGAATTTCTAGTCATATATTTTTTAGTTGGCAAATGCCCCAACAACTTTTATGGAATTGATGAATCGGGTGTTTCGGCCTTATTTAGACTTGTTTATAATAGTCTTCATTGATGACATATTAATATATTCTCGCAGTCAGGAGGAGCATGTGCAACATCTTAGAGTGGCTTTGCAGACTCTGAAAAATAGCTAACTATATGCAAAATTTTCAAACTGGGTTTTTTGGCTAAGTTCGGTTGTATTCCTGGGTCTTATTGTGACGATAGCAGGTATTAAGGTTGATCCAAAGAAGATTGAGGCAGTCAGGAATTGGCCTAGACCGACATCAGCCATAGAAATTTAGAGTTTCTTGGGGGATTAGCAGGTTATTATCAGCGATTCGTGGACGGGTTTCATCTATTGCAGCCCTACTGACCAGATTGACGCAGAAAGGTGTTCAGTTCATGTGATGACCCGACCCGTCATCATGTGAGTTATCACCCCGTTACCCCCGGTATATGCTTGTCGATGTTGTATTGTGCATGTTCGGTAAGTTTGAGTCAAACCGGGTTGAGTTTGGTTGAAATTTAGTCAAATAGGCTCGAAGAAGGAATAGTTGAGAAAAGTCAGCTGGATGTTGACTTGTGAGTTAGAGAGCTCGGAATCAAATTCTGATGATTCGGTCAGCTCCGGGAGGTCACTTTTGAGCTAGGAGAGCGTTCGGAAGTGAATTTGGAAGTCCGGTGTAGTTTTAGGTTTGAATTGGCTAAAGTTGAATTTTGGCGTTATCCGATCGATAGGTGAGATTTTGATCCGGGAGTCAGAATGGAATTTTGATAGTTGCAGTAGCTCCGTTAGGAGATTTTGGATGTGCCTGCAAAATTTCAGGTCATTCGGAGGTCGTTTGGTCGGGGTTTTGGTCGAATGTCGGTTAAGGAAGTTTGAATGGAAACATAGGCTTGAATTGCTTGAATTTGATGTTATTCCATGTTAAAGTATGGTGCTATGGAGTATGTTTGTGGCTTTCGTTGGGGTCCTCGGGGATCCGGGGTGATTTTGGGAGGTTAAACGGGAGAAAAACATGGAAATTGCAGGTTGAAGATTTGTTGGTTCTGTTGTTTTCGCTCCTGCGGAAATGGGAGCGCAGGAGCGAGTCCGCAGAAGCGGAGTTTTTATCGCAGACGTGAAAAGGGGTTTGGCCAGGTGGTTCCGCAGAAGCGGATGATGAATCGCAGGAGCGGGCTCGCGAGTCCGAGGTCGCAGAAGCGAAAGGCAGGCGTCTGGGGAGGATTGCAGGTGTGGAGGTGTGTTCGCAGGAGCGTTCTTGCTGGAGCGAGACCTGGGCCGCCGGTGCGAAGTGGGCCGGCTTGGAGCTGGATCGCAGAAGCGGACAATTTTCCGCAGAAGCGGACTCGCACCAAAGCCGCAGAAGCGGAAATCATGCATGTGTTAAAATAACAGAAGGGATAGAAATTTCAGAAGTTAAAAACATTTGGGCTCAGTATAGAGAGGCGAAATTGGGCGATTTGGACGGGAATTGCTAGGAGGTCATCGGTATGTTGTCGGAGGTGAGTTTTATGGTTCATTTATGCATTTTTATCTTGAAATCCACCTCTATTTCACAGAAATTGGATCAAATTGTGGGTAAATTTTGCCTAAGCCAGGGCTTTAGTAACATATCGTTTGGAGTGGGCAAATGGAGTCCGAATATGGTAAATCTTATATGCCTAAACTTGTATTGAGACGAGGGTTCCGAATATGTAACTTTCATAATTTTTTGAGAAGCGTACAAAAAGTCGGGTTTTGACAACTAAGTGGGTTTTGGTGCAATTGGGAGTTTCATCGAGTGGGTTGTGTGTCATTGCATGTAATGATGTATTCTCTATGATTTTGAGCAGATTTGGCATCCGAGGAGGTTGATTTGCGAGGCAAGCGCAAGGCGGACTAAGGCTTCTACCGGTTCGAGGTGAGTGGTAGTAGTAAATAATGTATTGAGGGTTTGAAACCCCGTACTAGCACTTCACAGTGCTATGTTGAGATGGAACACACGTCTTGTGACGGGCATGGTGACATTGTGATTGGGGACTTGGACTTGGTCCCTCCCGGCTTATAGTAGACTGTGTTTTATGACTATTAATGAGATTATACTGTGTAATTGGGCTAATTGCCATGTTTGGGGCCTTGTGCTGATCTGTAGATCATTAGGGGGACCTGTAGAGCTAGGTGACCCTTATATCATGTTGGAAACTTACACTCAGCCATAAAACTAGCTGAATAGCCTATAAAGAGCCAGTACTAGATGTGTACTGTGAGAGATAGATTACTTAGGGTGGAAGTTCCCTGATTTAGCTGAGTGAACCTGAAAGGCCAATCCTATACTAATTGAGACAAGGTCGAGGACCCATTAGGGGGTATTATATACATATATATATAAATATTGGATCGGGCTGCACGCAGCAGCAGTATACATATTGGTTCGGGCTACATGCCACGGCAGTATATATATTTGATCGGGCTGCACGCCGCAGCAGTATACATATTGGATCGGGCTGCATGCCGCAGCAGTATATATATTGGATCGGGCTGCACGCCGCAGAAGTATACATATTGGATCGGGCTGCACGCCGCAGCAGTATATAAATATTGGATCGGGTTGCACGCCGCAACAGTATATATATTGGATCAGGCTGCACGCCGCAACAGTATATAAATATTGGATTGGGCTGCACACCGCAATAGTATATATAGATATATATATATATATATATATATATATATATATATATATATATTGGATCGGGCTTCACGGCGCAGCATTATACTTATACCTTATAGACACGTGTATATGTCTCCATGTATTGAGATGGATGTACACCGTTGAGGTACGAGTGAGGATTTAGTAAGTGTGGGACCTTGATGAGATAAATGTGGACTGGTGATCGGAGTACTTACTATAGTGATGACTTACCTGTGGGGGTTTGCCTTAGAACTGTTTAGTGATAACATAGGAGTTCTTACATTCAGTTATTGTTTATTATTATTACTCACTGAGTTGAAATATACTCACCCAACTCCCCTGCACTTTCTGTGCAGATCCACAGGTACCCGAGAGCAGTTGGGTTGTTGTAGCTGCTGATCATTATCTACTTTTGCGGAGACTACGAGGTAGATAACGGCGTCCGCAGAACCTGTTTTCTCCTTCTTTACCTTTTTGTTGTTTTCATCTTGCTTAGACTTGTTTGTTCTATGATGTTTATTCTGTAGAGGCTCAGACTCGTGACACCACGATATGGTTGGGACCGTATTTTGTAAGATTTTGCTATTACGTTGCCATTTTGATATGATCAATTGCTGTTTAAGTTTAACTTGATTAATTGGAATTAATAATCGGCTGGGTTAAGAGATAATATGGTCGGGCTTGCCTAGCATTGCGTTGGGCACCATCATGAGCGAGGTTTGGGTCGTGACAAGCTGGTATCAGAGCCTAGGCTAATAGGTCTCACGAGTCATAAACCGGTTTAGTAGAGTCTCGTGGATCGGTACGGGGACGCCTGTACTTATCCTCGTGAGGCTGCAAACCTTTTAGGAAAGGTTTCAATTCTTGGAATTCTTGTCGTGCGATTTCCTTTGACTTGAACTGAACTTTAACATTATATTCTCTCGTAGATAGCGAGAACTCGAGCTTCCGTCCAGGGAGGACGACCACCACTACCACCTGCTAGAGGCCGTGGATGCGGCCGTGGTCGTGGCAGAATGTGGGTAGCTGATGTAGTACCAGCTGACCCACAACCCCCAGTTGTAGAGGTGCCAACATCACCAGTTCAGGCACTAACTGTGCCCATTGTCATTCCGGGTCTACAGGAGACCCTGGCTCAGATACTAACAGTTTGCACTCGCCTGGTACAGGCGGTTTCAGTTACTACTGCAGCAACTGCATCAGGGATTGGGGGTGGTCATCAGACCCTGCCGCACGCACTCCAGAGTCAGTAGTGCAGGGCTTGCGGACACCAGAGGCTCCTCCAGTTCAGCCTGTGGTACCGGTTCAGCCAGCAGATTAGATTCTGGGGGACAGGGTCCCAGCTTTGACGGACGATGAGTAGCGTCATCTTGAGAGGTTCACCAGGTTATCTCCTCTAGTGTTCACTGGTGCTCCAGGCAAGGACGCCCAAGGTTTTCTGGACAAGTGTCGTCGGATGCTTCGTACGGCAGGGATCTTGGAGTCCAGTGGGGTATCTTTCACCACCTTTCAGTTTCAGGGGCTAGCTTTCGCTTGGTGGGAGTCTTATGAGCGCCTCAGGCAAGCAGGGGCAGCACCACTATCATGGCCAGAGTTCTCCACAATGTTCTTGGAGAAGTGGGTGCCTCGATCTAAGAGAGAGGAGATGCGTAGGTAGTTTGAGAGTCTCCGTCAGGGGGACAAGACAGTGTCAGAGTATGAGATCAAGTT
Organism: Nicotiana noctiflora; assembly: GCA_032618575.1. NCBI lineage: Eukaryota > Viridiplantae > Streptophyta > Magnoliopsida > Solanales > Solanaceae > Nicotiana > Nicotiana noctiflora. The sequence continues at coordinate 27,572 of JASVEL010008457.1, read as the reverse complement.
TACAGAGTTGTCCATACATGCACCGTGGTTGGTTCCTTCCGACAGAGAGAGGATTGGACGCATTGTGGACGACCTCATTTACCCCATTCGTATTCTGATGACTCGAGAGAAGGTTTTGAGTCGTACTTTAGAGGAGGCTATGGATATTGCTCGCGACATATAGTCAAATCGTCGCAGGGAGCGGGATGAGAGGGAGGCCAAGTGTTATAACCCATATCCACACACGTTAGTTCATTCCATAAGTTAGATAACACAAATCCAAGAAGGAATTATCCTTGAGATGATAAGAAGTTAATCTGATTAATCTTAAGTGATACAAGGGTGCATAAGGGTGATTAACAAGTATTAGACGTTAAACGAATCAAGGATGTTGTAACTCGTACTTTTGGGTAAACCTATAAATGCTTAGTATACATAGGAGGTCATGATTTAAGGTATTTGAATCATATAATATCCGTATCATAATTCTTGAAGTCAAGCGAGTTATGAAACAAAAGTCGACAAAAGTTGTTGCAACTTAGGTTCATAGTTTTACCTAAACTTTAGGTCAAATGTTATTAAGTATTTCTCCCAATATACTTGGAATTACGGGGTGATATACCCACCAAATTGAAGATCTATGAGTCTAGTTTCCAACGCATTAAACGGTTTAGCAATACGACATTGGAATAGAGAGATATAGACATTTTCGTGAGACTGCACAAGCTGCTAGGTGCAAGTAGGTGAGTCACCTACTTGGTTTAATGTCGGCCCAAAAGAGGGGATTTCGGGTCAGATAAGCAGCCCATTAAAAGGCTTATCTTCTGCAATATATACCTCTTTATATTTCACAAATAACCAGACCTAAGGCTCTGCAAAATTCCTCCCAAAAATTATCCACAAACCCTAATTGATTTTCCCTCTCTTTCAAGTTCAAATTGGGGGTAAACACTAGAGTTTGAAGAACCAAGTTAAAGGCTGAGTTATCCAACAACAAAGGTGAGTTTACTGCTATATTTCATACATTTATTCTTCTGTAAATTCATGGAAATTCGTTATATACATGTAAGAACTCACGGGACGGTGATCGGAAGCCGTGAGTTCAAGTTATTCACTTGTAGCGGACTGTTTTGTGGACTGTTTTGTGTTGCTGTTGGGCTGCGTTTTTTATTACTGTTTTGTGGAGTTTTGGAGGAGGCAGGGTGTGGAGAAACACCATATATATGTTGGGTTGTGGTTTGCTAGTTCTTGGTAATATTTTTGGGTCGTTTGATACGACTATAGTGGCCGTCATATGTAGGATGTGATTAGGTTGTGTGTGGACTGTTTTGGAAGGCTCAATATGTTTATTATTGATGTTGTTTAGGCTGTTCGGTGATTGTTTTGAATGGTGTGAAGTCCTATATATAGGGGAGGTGCTGTCCGTTTCATCACAAAATAGATTGTGGTTGGTACATAATAGTTGCGACGCTTAAACGTTAACGATAGTGTCATTTCTCCTATTGTAGACTAAGGAGTCGTGACGTTTGCATAGCTTGAGGTTGTGGCAGTATATACAACGTATGTGTGGCTATCCTTTTCCTTCTTTTGCACGACTCCGATTGTACATAATGTAATGAACGAGCTTCCAAAGATACTCTATTCTTAGAAGCTAAGCAGTACTTACATTGTTTCCCCTCTTATGGAACGATTGATATTGATGTTGCTTCTCTTATTATTATGTTATCAATCTTGTTGGTACTTCCTAATTCCTATAAGGTTCATAGTGAAGAGTTAGTCCTAATAAGTTGTACATAGGATACCGACCCTACGTCACTCCGAAAGGTCTACAAGGTGTTTCCAGGAGTCGAACATGCATTATATATATGTATCTATTTTACTCTACCGAGCCGAGTTATAGTCGGCCGGGTACGGCACCTATTGTGCAACCACTGATCAGTTGGGTTTTACCGAGCTCCACGTGGCCGGGTACGATTCTACCGAGCCTTATAATGGCCGGGTATGTTTTTACCGAGCCTATTACGGCCGGGTACGATATGATAATGATGATGCCCACAGAGGCGTATGTTTTAAAAGATTATGTATTTATACATATGTATCATGTATTTCATGTCAGGTAGCCCTCAGAGGTACTCAGATGTTACAGGTTGTATATTCTCTATCCCTGCTCACATTGTTGTTCATATTTATGGTTCTCTCCCTTACATACTCAGTACTTTATTCGTACTGACATCCTTTTATTTGTGGACGCTGCATGTCGTGCTGCAGGTCCTGATAGACAGGCAGGTGCAGCTCCCCCATCACAGTAGGTTGTCCAATTCAGCGGTGATTGGCGAGATCCCTTCTCCGACTTGCCTTGGTCTTGGTATGCATTTTTGTTATAGACATTATGGGTATGTCGGAGCCCCTGTTCCGACTATGTTGCAGCACTTATGTTCCTTTAGAGGCTCATAGACAAGTGTTGACTCATGTATAGTTTGGTATACCTTGTCGGCTGGTTTTTGTTGTATAGTTTTTCATTTTAGCGTGGAAGTTTGTACCATGTTTCTTGATTGTCTGGTCATCCCATGTTATGTAGGTTCATGCAATCATATTTTATTGTTGGTTGTTCATGATCCATGTCTACCATTTATATTGGTCTAGTCACCCTAAAAGATAATAAAGAAGGTTAGATAAAAGGTACGTTGGTGCTTGGCAAGTATGGTCGGGTGCTAGTCATGGTCCTCCAGTTTGGGTCGTGACAAACTTGGTATCAGAGCCAGGTTTGTCCTAGGGATTGTCTATGAGCCGTGTCTAGTAGAGTCTTGATTATGGATGTGTAGCGCGCCACATTTATAATCGGGAGGCTACATGACATCTAGGGTTGTTACCTTCTTCCCGAATCTAGATCGTGCATAGAGTTGAGTCGTAAGTGTTCGTCTCTAATATTCACCTTGTTTTCTTTCAACGATGCCTTCGACTAGGAAACAAACGATTAGTAGACGGCTTGATACAGCTGCGGGAGAGGGTACCAGTCAGGTGCCCCAAGCCAGAGCAGGCCAAAGTGAGGCTCAGAGTGAGATGCCGTCTCATACCTCATCTACTCCGTCTCCTCCAGAGGATATTAGGTGGCACCCAGCACCTCCAGCTCCTCCGTCTGGCACTACAGACCAGGATATGCGGAGTGCTTTGCAGTTATTGACTAGCTTGGTAGCCGCTCAGGCTCAGAGGCAGAATACAGGTGCTGCTGATAAACCAGTTAGTACAAGAGTTCGTGATTTTATTAATTTAGACCCTCCAGTTTTTACCGGATCAGACCCCAAGGAGGATCCGCAGACTTTTATTGACCAGGTTCATCGTACACTACGGGTTATGCATGTTAGTGATACAGAGGCAGTAGAGTTGGCTTCTTATCGGCTATGGGATTTAGCGGTTCTTTGGTATGATAGTTGGGAGAGATCCAGGGGTCCGAACGCTCCTCCAACTGTGTGGAAGGATTTTTCCGAGGCCTTTCTTCGTCACTATTTGCCAGTTGAGATACGACGAGCTAGAGCTGATAAGTTCTTGAACCTTAGACAAGGTAATATGAGTGTGCGAGAGTATAGTATGCAGTTTGATTCTTTAGCAAGGTATGCTCCCCATATGGTGGCCGAGATGAGTGATCGGGTGCATTTGTTCGTGAACGGGTTGGGACCCCATCTGATAAATGAGTGTATGACAGCCTCCTTGGTAGAAGGCATAGATATTTCCCGTATTCAAGCTTATGCTCGGACCCTAGAGGATCGTAAGCGCCAGCAGAGGGCAGATAGGGAGCAGGATAGGGGCCAGCATAAGAGGGCGAGATTTTCAAGGTATTCTGATGACTTAAGAGGCAGCGCCAGGCCCCAGTCTTCGAGGAGTTCGGCGCCATCTGTAGCTAGTGCTCCTCCACAGTTTCACAGGCCTCGATATGATCGATCCTATTCTGGTCCAGGTCAGAGTTCGCAGGCATCTGGATCGCAACATCACAGGGATACTAGTCAGACGAAACCCCCAACACCACGTTGTGATCAGTGCGGCAAGGCCCACTTTGGACTGTGTCGTCGAGGTTCTGATGCGTGTTATTCTTGCGGACAGCCTGGCCATATGATGAGGGATTGTCCTAACAAGGGAGGTGATGGTATGGCTCAGCCGACTAGATCTGTGTCTGGTTCTTCCTCATCAGTTCAACCTCCAGCACAGGGTTTTCAGCAGTCGACAGGTGGTGGTAGAGGTAGAGGTGCAGGACCGAGTTCGAGTGGTGCTCAAAATCGAACATATGCTCTAGTAGGTCGACAGGATCTCGAGTCGTCTCCAGATGTTGTTACAGGTATATTATCTGTGTTTTCTTATGATGTATATGCGTTGATTGATCCGGGATCTACATTATCATATGTTACACCCTTTGTGGCTAATAAGTTTGGCATTGAACCCGAATTGATAAGTAAACCCCTTGCGGTATCTACTCCAATAGGAGATTCTGTGATTGCTAGAAGGGTATATAGAGGTTGCACTGTGATGATTTGTAGTCGTCAAACCTCGGCAGATTTATTTGAATTAGAAATGGTTGATTTTGATGTGATACTGGGAATGGACTGGTTGGCCTCATGCTATGCAAATGTTTTCTGTCGTATGAAGATGGTTAAGTTTCAATTTCCTGGTGAACCCGTCATTGAATGGAAGGGGAACATTGCTACATCGAAAGGTAGGTTTATTTCCTATCTTAAGCCAAGGAAAATGATCTCAAAAGGTTACATTTATCATCTTGTTCGCGTTAGGGATGCAGAGGCGAAGTTGCCTACTCTACAATCTATCCCCGTGGTCAATGAATTTCCAGATGTTTTCCCAAATGAACTCCCAGGTCTTCCTCCAGAAAGGGAGATTGAGTTTAGCATTGATGTCTTGCCTGACACTCAACCGATCTCTATCCCTCCATATAGAATGGCCCCGGCAGAGCTGCAAGAGTTGAAGGCGCAGTTAAAGGACTTGCTGGATAGGGGCTTCATTAGACCTAGCACTTCACCTTGGGGTGCGCCAGTCCTATTCGTGCGGAAGAAAGATGGGTCATTACGGATGTGTATCGACTATCGTGAGTTGAATAAGTTTACTATAAAGAACAAGTATCCACTTCCAAGAATTGACGACCTATTTGACCAACTCCAGGGTGCCAAGTATTTCTCCAAGATTGACTTACGTTCAGGATATCATCGGGTGAGGGTTAAGGAGAAGGATATTCCAAAGACGGCCTTTCGGACAAGATATGGGCACTTTGAGTTCTTGGTGATGTCGTTCGGGCTAACAAATGCCCCGGCAGCTTTTATGGATCTCATGAATACTCTATTCAGGCGCTATCTTGATGTGTTCGTGATTGTATTCATCGATGACATTCTGGTGTATTCTCGTTCGGAGGAGGAACATGCGAGCCACTTGCGGATAGTATTACAGATGCTTCAGGATCATAAGTTATATGCTAAGCTCGCCAAATGTGAATTCTGGCTGAACTCAGTAGCATTCCTTGGCCATGTGATATCTGACGAGGGTATTAGTGTCGACACTCGGAAGATTGATGCAGTAAAGAATTGGCCGAGACCTACAACACCATCAGAAGTTCGTAGCTTCCTAGGGCTAGCAGGATATTATAGGCGATTTGTAAAAGGGTTTTCCTCTATATCAGCACCATTGACTAAGTTAACACAGAAAGCTACCAAGTTCCAGTGGTCTAACACTTGCGAACGTAGTTTTCAGGAGCTGAAGGATCGATTGACATCCGCACCGGTGCTCACTCTCCCTGAAGGAACAGAAGGATATGTGGTATATTGTGATGCCTCAGGTATAGGTTTGGGGTGCGTGTTGATGAAGCATGGGAAGGTGATTTCATATGCATCAAGACAATTGAAGAAGCATGAAAAGAATTATCCAACCCATGATTTGGAATTGGTTGCAGTAATATATGCTTTGAAGATATGGCGGCACTACTTATACGGCGTCCATGTTGACATCTACACAGATCACAAGAGTCTACAATACATCTTCAAGCAGAAAGAGTTGAATTTGAGGCGGCGTAGGTGGCTTGAATTACTGAAGGACTACGACGTCGAGATATTGTATCATCCCGGTAAAGCCAATGTTGTGGCAGCTTCTCTCAGCCGTAAGTTAATGGGAAGCTTAGTACATATTGATGCAGGTAGATGGGGGTTGACTAAAGAGCTTCATCGGCTAGCCAATATGAGAATCAGATTGTTAGACTCTGATGACGGAAGTGTTACTGTACAGAATACATCAGAATCATCTTTGGTAGCAGAGGTAAAAGCACGGCAATATGAAGATCCTATCTTACTACGATTGAGAGAGAACATTCAGCAGAGTAAAATTACAGCTTTTGAGATCGGAGGAGATGGGGCACTGAGATACCAGGGCCGATTATGTGTGCCGAATGTAGCAGGATTGCGAGAAAAGATTATGAATGAAATTCATCAATCCCGATATTCCATCCATCCTGGCTCAACAAAGATGTATCATGATGTCAAAGAGCAGTATTGGTGGGATAACATGAAAAAGTCTATTGCGGAATTTGTAGCCCAGTGTCCCAATTGTCAACAAGTAAAGATAGAACATCAGAAACCCGGTGGATTGCTTCAGAATATAGAAATTCCGACTTGGAAATGGGAGGTGATTAATATGGACTTCGTTATTGGATTACCTCGATCTTATCATAAGTTTGACTCTATCCGGGTGATAGTTGATCGACTTACAAAATGTGCTCACTTTCTGCCGTTAAGACAACTTACTCGGCTGAAGATTATGCGAAGTTGTATATCAAGGAGATTGTTAGGCTTCATGGTGTGCCGGTATCTATTATATCAGATCGAGGAGCTCAATTTACGGCTAACTTTTGGAGGTCTTTTCAGGAAAGGTTTAGGCACACAGGTGAATCTCAGCACTGCATTTCATCCGCAGACTGACGGACAGGCTGAACGTACCATTCGGACATTGGAAGATATGCTACGAGCATGTGTTCTAGATTTTAAGGGAAATTGGGATGACCATCTTCCACTCATAGAATTTGCCTACAATAATAGCTACCATTCCAGTATTAAAATGGCCCCATATGAGGCACTATATGGGAGGAGATGTAGATCACCAGTTGGATGGTTTGAAGTCGGTGAAACAGAATTATATGGGCCATATTTGATTCACCAAGCCATTGAGAAGGTGAAAGTGATAAAGGAACGATTGAGGACGACACAAAGCAGGCAAAAGTCTTATTCCGATGTCCGACGTCGTGATTTAGAATTTGAGGTTGGTGATTGGGTTTTCCTGAGGATTTCACCAATGAAGGGTGTTATGCGTTTTGGAAGGAAAGGTAAGCTGAGTCTAAGGTATATCGGTCCGTATAAAATTCTTCAACGAATTGGACAAGTTGCTTATGAGTTAGAATTGCCATCCGAATTAGAATTTGTCCACCCGGTATTCCATGTATCTATGTTGAGGAAATGTATTGGAGACCCTTCTCGAGTTGTCCCTATCAAAGATGTTCAAGTTACGGAGGATCTATCATATGAAGAAGTGCCAGTGGCCATATTAGATCGACAAGTCCGCAAGCTGAGAACAAAAGATGTAGCTTCCGTCAAAGTATTGTGGAGGAACAAGAATGTGAAAGAAATGACATGGGAAGCGGAAGAAGAGATGAAGTCTAAATACCCTTACCTATTCCAGAATGATGATAACAAGGATGTTGGTGGAACGCAAGATACATTATAAAGGAGAAATGGCTTTATGAGGTAAGCAATAACTTGAGAACTCTCTTGCTTAATACAAAGTGGTGATATGTAAATAATGTCCATGTCCATAATGCTTTGTGTAGCCTTGTGTGGTCATACTTTAACTTCACTGCTTGCAAATTTTGCTAGTGACCATTTTATAGGGGAAAATTGACCAAAAGTTTCCGCTAGAATCCACGATGATTTGGACTCCCCATAAACCCTTACATTCGAGGACGAATGTTCCTAAGGGGGAGGGTGTTATAACCCATATCCACACACGTTAGTTCATTCCATAAGTTAGATAACACAAATCCAAGAAGGAATTATCCTTGAGATGATAAGAAGTTAATCCGATTAATCTTAAGTGATACAAGGGTGCATAAGGGTGATTAACAAGTATTAGACGTTAAACGAATCAAGGATGTTGTAACTCGTACTTTTGGGTAAACCTATAAATGCTTAGTATACATAGGAGGTCATGATTTAAGGTATTTGAATCATATAATATCCGTATCATAATTCTTGAAGTCAAGCGAGTTATGAAACAAAAGTCGACAAAAGTTGTTGCAACTTAGGTTCATAGTTTTACCTAAACTTTAGGTCAAATGTTATTAAGTATTTCTCCCAATATACTTGGAATTACGGGGTGATATACCCACCAAATTGAAGATCTATGAGTCTAGTTTCCAACGCATTAAACGGTTTAGCAATACGACATTGGAATAGAGAGATATAGACATTTTCGTGAGACTGCACAAGCTGCTAGGTGCAAGTAGGTGAGTCACCTACTTGGTTTAATGTCGGCCCAAAAGAGGGGATTTCGGGTCAGATAAGCAGCCCATTAAAAGGCTTATCTTCTGCAATATATACCTCTTTATATTTCACAAATAACCAGACCTAAGGCTCTGCAAAATTCCTCCCAAAAATTATCCACAAACCCTAATTGATTTTCCCTCTCTTTCAAGTTCAAATTGGGGGTAAACACTAGAGTTTGAAGAACCAAGTTAAAGGCTGAGTTATCCAACAACAAAGGTGAGTTTACTGATATATTTCATACATTTATTCTTCTGTAAATTCATGGCAATTCGTTATATACATGTAAGAACTCACGGGACGGTGATCGGAAGCCGTGAGTTCAAGTTATTCACTTGTAGCGGACTGTTTTGTGGACTGTTTTGTGTTGCTGTTGGGCTGCGTTTTTTATTACTGTTTTGTGGAGTTTTGGAGGAGGCAGGGTTTGGAGAAACACCATATATATGTTGGGTTGTGGTTTGCTAGTTCTTGGTAATATTTTTGGGTCGTTTGATACGACTATAGTGGCCGTCATATGTAGGATGTGATTAGGTTGTGTGTGGACTGTTTTGGAAGGCTCAATATGTTTATTATTGATGTTGTTTAGGCTGTTTGGTGATTGTTTTGAATGGTGTGAAGTCCTATATATAGGGGAGGTGCTGTCCGTTTCATCACAAAATAGATTGTGGTTGGTACATAATAGTTGCGACGCTTAAACTTTAACGATAGTGTCATTTCTCCTATTGTAGACTAAGGAGTCGTGACGTTTGCATAGCTTGAGGTTGTGGCAGTATATACAAGGTATGTGTGGCTATCCCTTTCCTTCTTTTGCACGACTCCGATTGTACATAATGTAATGAACGAGCTTCCAAAGATACTCTATTCCTAGAAGCTAAGCAGTACTTACATTGTTTCCCCTCTTATGGAACGATTGATGTTGATGTTGCTTCTCTTATTCTTATGTTATCAATCTTGTTGGTACTTCCTAATTCCTATAAGGTTCATAGTGAAGAGTTAGTCCTAATAAGTTGTACATAGGATACCGACCTTACGTCACTCCGAAAGGTCTACAAGGTGTTTCCATGAGTCGAGCATGCATTATATATATGTATCTATTTTACTCTACCGAGCCGCGCTATAGTCGGCCGGGTATGGCACCTATTGTGCAACCACTGATCAGTTGGGTTTTACCGAGCTCCACGTGGCCGGGTACGATTCTACCGAGCCTTATAATGGCCGGGTATGTTTTTACCGAGCCTATTACGGCCGGGTACGATATGATAATGATGATGCCCACAGAGGCGTATGTTTTAAAAGATTATGTATTTATACATATGTATCATGTATTTCATGTCAGTAGCCCTCAGAGGTACTCAGATGTTACAGGTTGTATATTCTCTACCCCTGCTCACATTGTTGTTCATATTTATGGTTCTCTGCCTTACATACTCAGTACTTTATTCGTACCGACGTCCTTTTATTTGTGGACGCTGCATGTCGTGCTGCAGGTCCTGATAGACAGGCAGGTGTAGCTCCCCCATCACAGTAGGTTGTCCAGTTCAGCGGTGATTGGCGAGATCCCTTCTCCGGACTTGCCTTGGTCTTGGTATGCATTTTTGTTATAGACATTATGGGTATGTCGGGGCCCTGTTCCGACTATGTTGTAGCACTTATGTTCCTTTAGAGGCTCATAGACAAGTGTTGACTCATGTATAGTTTGGTATGCCTTGTCGGCTAGTTTTTGTTGTATAGTTTTTCATTTTAGCGTGGAAGTTTGTACCATGTTTCTTGATTGTCTGGTCATCCCATGTTATGTAGGTTCATGCAATCATATTTTATTGTTGGTTGTTCATGATCCATGTCTACCATTTATATTGGTCTAGTCACCCTAAAAGATAATAAAGAAGGTTAGATAAAAGGTACGTTGGTGCTTGGCAAGTATGGTCGGGTGCTAGTCATGGTCCTCCAGTTTGGGTCGTGACAAGGTTCAGCTAGTTCCAGTGGCACTCAGAGCAGAGGCCAGAGTTAGCAGAGCCGAGGTTGCTCTTTCAGATCTTCACAGTCGGGTCGCTCAGCTCGTCATGGGTGGTCTTCTAGTCGGGGTCATCAGGGTTCGCACCAGCGCCAGCCATCTCTCAGCGCCATGCCAGCTCAGAGTTCTTCATAGGCCCCATCTGCTCAGGGTTCATCTCGGCCTAGTTCATCAGCTGGCCACTCCAGTGCCAGGGGTCCTTATCAGTCTCAGCCCCCAGTACTGAGCAGTTGCTACGAGTGCGAAGAGATTGGGCACCACCGTAGAGAGTGTCCCCATCTTGTTTCCGGGTTTTATCAGTAGAGGGGACAACCCTCGTCATCTGGTCCTTCTACTTCAGCACCCACCCCGCCAGCTAGGGGTGAGGGTCAGTCAGCAAGGGGTCGCCCTCGAGGGGAAGGCCGATCAGGCGGACAAGCTACATGCTATGCTCTTCTGGGCCGATCTGAGGCCATTGCTTCTGATGTAGTTACTACAGGTATTATTTCAGTCTTCCACAGAGATGCCTCAGTGTTGTTTGATCCTGGTTCTACTTATTCTTATGTGTCTACATATTTTGCTCCTCATTTAGGCACGACCCGAGGTCGTCTTGAGCTGCCAGTGCATGTATCTACCCCGGTAGGGGATACTTGTAAGGCCCCGTAAAAATATTTGTGCATAAAACCTAGTAGCTGTGGTGTCATGGTCCGAATAATGTGTTAGGAATGTCACCGCGGTTCGGACCCTTGGTAGTGACTTAAGTTTCAAAAATGTAGAGAATTAATTTTTCCGAAAAGTGTCCAATATGCGGTCAAGAATGCGATCGCAAACCTGGACATGCGGACCGCATTCTTGCCGCAAAACGTTCCGGAGAGTTTCCCAAAAATCGTGTCAAAAGTGCGGTCGATATGCGATCGCATGTCAAATCTGCGGTGCACTTTGCGACCGCAGATCAAGCATGCGGACCGCATTCTGGCCGCATTCCTTAACAGAACCTGTGTAAAATTTGGGGCAATTCTGCGGTCACTATGCGGACCGCATGTTGATTCTGCGGTCGCATAGTGCACCGCATAATTGACCCCGGCCCCGATTTTTGTAACATTTTGACCCGATCTCTTCTTTAATATAACACCTTTCTTCTTCATTTTATCATATCATCTCACCAAAATTAGAGAGAGAAGAGAGGGTTTTTAGAGAAAGAAATCTTTCATCTTCAAAGATTGCTCCAACTATCTTAATTCCAAGGGATCTTAGGGCAAGGATTCAACTTCCCCAATCTTTTCAAGGTAAAAACCCTAACTATTTTCTTTGACATTCAATTTTAATTGGGTAAAGAGAGGTTTGCATATAATAGCTTTTGAAAATAGAATTTTTACACTCATGCATGATTATTGAACTTGATTTTTAGTAAAAAGAAGTGAGTAGAAGTAAGAGTCTTCAAGAACAAGGTTGGCAAGAGTAAGATAGCTTGGGTAAGCATAAAGTAGGAAGTTAACGGAAGAAAACTCACCACCAGGTATGTATGGCTAATTTTGATTCTTGTAAAATCGCCCAAATGTGTGCGAATTGTTTTGGCATGTGTCAAATTGAGAAATTTTACGTAATTCTTTGATTTCCTTGTTGAGCATTTGATTGATGTTGAACTACGTGTGGTGTGGTATGAAATATGAATTGAAAGACAAAAAGGTAATCGAGATTGGTAAAGAATTGGGAACAACCATTGTGATGGCATATTTGGCTTATTGTGGAAGGAATTTGAAACACCTTAATTGTGGTAAATTGTTGAACATGATTATGTGGGCATTTTCGATTTTGGAATACTTGTAACTTGGTTTTGATATTGGCTTGAGAAGAAATTGAGAACATGAACCAATGTGTAAGTTGCTTATTTGAACTTGTTGAAATTGTGTGTAGTACCTTATATGCTGTTTGAAATTGTTGTGTTTTCAACTGTAAGGCGGGGTCGTGTTGCGCGCCACAACGTGGGGAAATAAGGTTTGGGTTGGGGTGATAAGGGTGGCCGAGGTAATAAGGGTGGTCAGGGGCAATAAGGATGGAAAGCGATCGAAATTGCTATTGAAAATTGATACAAAAATCAATAATGTGAAATTGTGAAAGGAGACAGCAGGAGAGTTTGCAACCTGTGGGGCACTGATTGCCCCTTTGTTTGACTACTTGTGCTTTACGTGATTGATTGGTTATTATGAAATTGGTTGATCGTAGAAAGTGCTTTGTGTGAGAATTATTTGAAATGAGGAAAATGTGGAAACATGGTTGGCTGGCTTAATTAATTGTTGATGTAATTTAATGGCTTGAGTTTACTTGGGACAAAGTTTGTCCATACATACCAGTACAATTCAAGTGTACTGACGTCCCTTTTGCCGGGGCGCTACATTCGTGTCATGATTGTAGGTGGATCAGTAGCAGGCACTTCAGCTCATCGGCAGTAGTATCCTTCTCCTTCCACCGCCCGTTTTGGTGAGCCCCTTTCTTCCTCGGGGCCTTGTGTGGTTCATGCCACTCGGTTTAGATTTCATTTTGGTTTTGTAAGGTATAGCCGGAGCCTTGTTACCGGCAAGTATTGTATTTCCCTTTTTGTATCCTAGAGGCTCCGTAGACATGTAAACTGTGGGATTGTGGCCTATGTATATATATGGGGCGTTGTAAATATAAATTATGAACTTGTTAGTGAATCAATCACATGGTTATGTTTATGCATTATGAAATCAGTCATTATTGGTAAAATATTTGGTTAATGAGAACAATCAACACAGGGTTAACGCGTGGGAATGAAAGGCACCCAGGTCCGCTTGACTGGGGCAACCCGGTCAGGCGCCGGTCATGTCCCTCGATTTGGGGCGTGACAATACTATCATTGTGGACCATGTATACCGATCATGTTTGGTCACTATTGCGGGTTTGGAGACCCGAGTGGACCTGTTGCTTCTTAGCATGATCGTTTTTGATGTTATATTGGGCATGGACTGGCTATCTCCATGTTATGCTAATCTGGACTGTCATGCTAAGACAATCACCTTGGCTATGCCGGGCGTTCAGAGGATCGAGTGGCGAGGCACGATTGAGTATGTACCTAGCAGGGTAATATCTTTCCTTAAGGCCTAACGAATGGTTGGGAAGGGATGTCTCTCTTATTTAGCATTTGTGCGGGAGGTCGAGGCCCTGACTCCCAGTATTGATTCTGTTCCCATTGTGCGAGACTTTCCTGATGTGTTTCCTCAGACCTGCCGGGCATGTCGCCGGACAGAGATATTGATTTTGGGATCGATTTGGTGCCAGGCACTCAGCCTATTTCTATTCCTCCGTATCGGATGGAACCAGCTGAGTTGAAGGAATTGAAGGAGCGGCTCCAGGAACTCCTAGATAAAGGGTTCATTCGGCCGAGTGTGTTGCCATGGGGTGCACCGGTCCTATTTGTTAAGAAGAAGGATGGATCCATGAGGATGTGTATTGAATACAGGCAGCTGAACAAAGTAACGGTGAAGAATACGTATCCTATGCCTCGTAATGATGATTTATTTGATCAGCTCCAGGGAGCTAGGGTATTCTCGAAGATTGATCTTCGTTCAGGCTATCATCAGCTGAAGATTAGAGAGTCTGACATTATGAAGACTGCATTCCGGACCAGATATGGTCACTATGAGTTCCTTGTGATGTCTTTTGGGCTGACCAATGCCCCAGCAGCATTTATGCATCTGATGAACAGTGTATTCAGGCCGTATCTTGATTCATTTGTGATCGTATTCATTGATGACATACTAGTCTACTCTCGTAGCCGGGAGGAGCATGCTCGACACTTGAGTATTGTATTGCAGAGATTGAGAGAGGAGAAGCTGTATGCCAAGTTCTCCAAATATGAGTTCTGGCTTGAGTCCGTGGCATTCTTAGGGCACGTGGTGTCCCGTGATAGTATTCAGGTAGATCCGAGGAAGGTCGAGGCTATGCAGAGTTGGCCCAGACCGACCTCAGTTACTGAGATCCGTAGCTTTCTGGGATTGGTAGGGTATTATCGCTGATTCATTCAGGGATTCTCTTGTATTGCTTCACTCTTGACTAGATTGACTCAGAAGGGTGTTCCTTTCATATGGTCCGAGGAGTGCGAGGAGAGCTTTCAGAATCTCAAGACAGCACTGACCACAGCACCAGTCTTGATTCTACCATGAGCTTTAGATCCTTATACTGTGTATTGTGATGCCTCAGAAGTTGGCATTTGTTGTGTGTTGATGCAGGAGGGTAGGGTCATAACTTATGCTTCTCGTCAGTTGAAGCCCCACAAGAAGAACTACCCTGTTCATGATTTGGAGCTGGCAGCCATAGTTCACGCTTTGAAGATTTGAAGGCATTACCTGTATGGTGTCTCATGTGAGGTGTACACGGATCATCGCAGTCTTCAGCACTTATTCAGACAGAAGGACCTTAATTTGAGACAGTGAAGGTGGTTGGAGTTGCTTAAGGATTATGACATCACTATCTTGTATCATTCGGGGAAGGCCAATGTTGTGGCCGATGCTTTGAGTTGGAAGGCAGTTAGTATGGGCAGCCTAGCTTTCATCCCAGTTGGGGAGAGGCCATTTGCTTATGATGTTCAGGCCCTAGCCAATCGGCTAGTGAGGTTGGATATTTCGGAGCCGAGTCGAGTGTTGGCTTGTGTTGTTTCTCGATCTTCCTTATATGATCGCATCAGGGAGAGCAACAATATGATAACCCACATTTGCTTGTCCTTAAGGACAGAGTGCTGCATAATGATGCTAGAGATGTGACTATTGATAGTGATGGTGTTCTGAGGATGCAGGGCTGTATATGCGTACCCAATGTAGATGGTTTGCGGGAGTTGATACTTGAGGACGCACACAGTTCGCGGTACTCTATTCACCCAGGTTCCGCGAAGATATACCAAGATTTGAGACAGCACTACTGGAAGAGGAGAATGAAGATGGATATTGTTAGGCATGTAGCCAAGTGCCTCAATTGCCAGCAGTTCAAGTATGAGCATCAGAGACCGGGCGGTATTCTTCGGCGTATGGTCATTCCCGAGTGGAAATGGGAGAGGATCACCATGGATTTTGTTACTGGACTCCCTCGGACAATGAGGAAGTTTGATTCCGTATGGGTGATTGTTGATCGGCTGACTAAGTCCGCACATTTCATCCTAGTAAGTACTACTTACTCATCGGAGCAGTTGTCAGCGATCTTTATTTGGGAGATTGTCAGGTTGCATGGAGTCCCGGTGTCTATTATATCTGACAGAGGTAATCAGTTCACTTCTCAGTTTTGGAGAGCATTTCAGCGGGAGATAGGTACACAGGTTGAGTTGAGCACTGCATTTCACCCCCAGACAGACGGGCAGTGTGAGCGCACTATTTAGATCCTGGAGGATATGTTGCGGGCATGTTTGATTGACTTTGGTGGTTCATGGGATGAGTTCTTGCCACTTGCTGAGTTTTCCTACAACAACAGCTACCGGTCGAGTATTCAGATGGCCCCGTACGAGGCATTGTATGGCAGACGGTGTAGATTTCCCGTCGGATGGTTTGAGCCTGGTGAGGATAGATTGATAGGGACTGAGTTAGTTCAGGATGCTCTGGATAGAGCAAAGTTGATCCAGGAGAGGCTTCGCACAGCACAGTCTCGCCAGAAGAGTTATGCAGACCAGTAGAGTTCGAGAGTTGTCTTTCATGGTTGGTGACAGAGTATTGTTGAAAGTTTCACCCATGAAGGGTGTCATGAGGTTCGGGAAGAAGGGAAAGCTGAGTCCCCGGTACATTGGTCCTTTTGAGATACTCGGGAGAGTTGGAGAGGTGGCATATGAGTTGGCCTTGCCACCCAGCTTATCTAGCGTTCATCCAGTAGTATTCCATGTGTCTATGCTCCAGAAGTACATCGGAGATCCGTCTCATGTATTAGACTTCAGTGCCATTTAGCTTGATAGTGATCTATCTTATGATGTGGAGCCAGTGGCTATTCTGGGTAGACAGGTTCGAAAGTTGAGGTCCAAAGAGATTGCTTCAGTCAAGGTGCAGTGTAGAGGTCGGCCCGTGGATGAGGCTACTTGGGAGGTCGAGCAGGAGATGTGGAGCAGATATCCTCACCTATTTGAGTCTCCAGGTATGTTTCTTGACCCGCTCGAGGACGAGCATTTTATTAAGTGGGGGAGAATGTGATGACCCGGCCCGTCATCATGTGAGTTATTACCCCGTTACCCACGTTATATGCTTGTCGATGTTGTATTGTGCATGTTGGGTAACTTTGAGTCAAACCGGGTTGAGTTTTGTTAAACATTTAGTCAAATAGTCTCTTAGAAGAAGGAATAGTTGAGAAAAGTCAGCTGGATGTTGACTTGTGAGTTAGAGAGCTATGAATCGAATTCTGATGATTCGGTCAGCTATGGGAGGTCACTTATGAGCTAGGAGAGCATTTGGAAGTGAATTTGGAAGTCTGGTGTAGTTTTAGGCTTGAATTGGCTAAAGTTGAATTTTGGCGTTTATCCGATCGATAGGTGAGATTTTGATCCTGGAGTCGGAATGGAATTCCGACAGTTGCAGTAGCTCCGTTAGGTGAGTTTGGATGTGCCTGCAAAATTTCAGGTCATTCGGAGGTCGTTTGGTCGGGTTTTTGGTCGAATGTCGGTTGAGGAAGTTTGAATGGAAACTTAGGCTTGAATTGCTTGAATTCGATGTTATTCCGTGTTAAAGTATGTATTTTTATCATTTGAGCAAGTTCGTATGGTGCTATGGAGCATGTTTGTGGCTTTCGTTGGGGTCCCAGGGGACCCGGGGTGATTTCGAGAGGTTAAACGGGAGGAAAACATGGAAATTGCAGGTTGAAGATTTGCTAGTTTTGTTGTTTTCGCTCCTGTGGAAATGGGAGGGCAGGAGCGAGTCCGCATGTCACGCCCCAAAACAAGGGACATGACCGGCGCCTGACCGAGTAGCCCCAGTCAAGCGGACCTGAGTGCCTTTATATCCCACGCGTTACCCCTGTGTCGATTATTACTCATTAACCAAATATCTTACCAATAATGACTGATTTCACAATGCATAAACATAACCATGTGATTGATTTAGTAACAAGTTCACAATTTTCATTTACAACCCCCGACATACATATACATAGGCCATAACCCCACAATTTACATGTCTACGGAGCCTCTAGGATACAAAAAGGGAGTACAATACTTGCCGGTAACAAGGCTCCGGCTATACCTTACAAAACCAAAATGAAATCTAAACCGAAGTGGCATGAACCACACACAAGGCCCCGAGGAAGAAAGGGGCTCACCAAAAACGGGCAGTGGAGGATGAAGGATACTACTGCCGATGTTCTGAAGTGCCTGCTACAGATCCACCTACAATCATAACACGAATGTAGCGTCCCCGGCAAAAGGGAGGTCAGTACACTTGAATTGTACTGGTATGTATGGACAAACTTTGTCCCAAGTAAACTCAAGCCATTAAATTACATTAAAACAAATCAAGCCAACCAACCATGTTTTCCACCTTTTACTCATTTCAGATAAGCCTCAACATAAGCACATTCAAGGTCAACAAATAAAACAACAACCAATCAACAACATAAATTGCAAGTAGTCAAACATAGGGGCAATCAGTGCCCCCCAGGTTGCAAACTCTCCTGTTGTCTCCTTTTCACAATTTCACATTAATGATTTTGTATCAATTTTCAATAGCGATTTTGATCGCTTTCCACCCTTATTTCCCATGACCACCCTTATTACCTCGGCCACCCTTATCACCCCAACCCACACCTTATTTCCCCACGTTGCGGCGCGCAACACGACCCCGCCTTACAGTTGAAAACACAACAATTTCAAACAGCAGCAGATAAGGTACTACACACAATTTCAACAAGTTCAAATAAGCAACTTACACATTGGTTCATGTTCTCAATTACTTCTCAAGCCAATATCAAAACCAAGTTACAAGTATTCCAAAATCGAGAATGCCCACATAATCATGTTCAACAATTTACCACAATTAAGGTGTTTCAAATTCCTTCCACAATAAGCCAAATATGCCATCACAATGGTTGTTCCCAATTCTTTACCAATCTCGATTACCTTTTTATCTTTCAATTCATATTTCATATCACACCACACGTAGTTCAACATTAATCGAATGCTCAATAAGGGAATCAAAGAATTACGTACAATTTCTCAATTTGACACATGCCAAAATAATTCGCACACATTTGGGCGATTTTACAAGAATCAAAATTAGCCATACATACCTCGATTGAGCTTTCCTTAAGTTACTACAACACTCCAAAAACTCTAGCAATTCCAATCTACTATGAGACATAACAAAATTAAACACATATTAGAAAGATATTCATGAAACTAGCTCATTTGAGCATTTTATCAAATACTAGTTGTGCATCTTGATTTCAAATCCCCTTTTCAAGAATTACTTCATTCCCTAACCCTATCTTTACTTATTTATGTTCATCAATCTTCCCACAACTCTATTTGCACAAGCATGCATACATAACACTACCATACCAAGAATCATACCTCAATAACACATCTCACAACCTCTACAATACTAACATAACCTAGGTTAGGAACCCATGGCTCCCAATCACCCTCCCATGAGTTCTAATGTATGTATCTTACATAAATGATCACCATAGAGTAGTTGGAGATGATAGACATACCTCTTGTAGTAAGAATTTTAAGAATCTCCACTTGAGGTGTTCTTGAAGAATTCAAGAATTAGAAGGAAAATCTAAGGATTTTGAAGATTAATCCTTGTTAGTATAAGTGTTTAAGGGGTAGAAATTACTCAAAGAACTATAAAATCTTACCTTAGATCATAGGGATGAAGTTTGGGATGAAACCCTCTTGAGAGAGCAAGTCATAACCCCAAAAATGAGTTTGGAACACTCTAGGCCGGTCTTTGGGGTATTAAAACTATCCAGGTGCGCGAAGTGTTGCCCAGGTGCGCGAAGTGTGCAAGCTTCGCGCATGACTTCGCGCATTTTCCTGAGCATTCTGCCTAAGGTGCGCGAAGTGTGCGCGAAGTCCACTTCGCGCAGGACTTCGCGCATCTAACACCTGACGAGTAAAATGATCATAACTTTCTGTATACACCTCCGAATGACGAACGGTTTGTTGCGTTGGAAACTAGACTCAAAGGGCTTTAATTTGATAGGTTGATCCGCACACAACTCCTTATATAACCGGAGATATGATCATTCAAAGTGAGGTCTTGTGCGCACTCTTTTACAGATTTCGTCTAATATGCAATTTTCCATCTTGGATTAGGCTTCGGCCTCTCCTTAGACCCCAAATCACTTATAATAAGACTTATACCCTTATTAAACTATCTAATTAATATCCATAATATTATGAATCCTTATTTGCACAAGAGATAAAACAATGTAGCCTACATTAGCACGACGAAATCTTAAATAACTCGAAAAAACTTTTCGGGGCCTTACATCCTCCCCCCCTTAAGATCATTCGTCCTCGAATGAGGATTTGAGAATGAGTTGGCTTTGAAAGACATGCTATGCAAACTATCAAAATTTTGACTAACTCTTATATTCTAGAAAAATTTCGCCAGAGTTTCCTTTGTATTATGGACATATCCACCTGTCAGAGGGCCCCCGAAACACATTACCAAACAACAATATACAAATGCAATATTTCCCACAACTGGTATACACTTTCTTACCTCAACGAATGCACATATTCTATCACATTGTTACAATTGCACAAAAACTAGTCACTTCAATGAATTCTTACCTTATTAAACCAATTTAACACCATGTACACTCAACAAACCATTACCAATCTACACTTATTATTAGTTGTTTATTTAACACGCGAATATTTATAAGGATTTCATTTATCAAGAAAGGTTCAAGTGACCCAAGGCAACAACACATTTAACTCATTACAAAATGACGGAGACTTTACTAATACTAAGAGGGAAACAACTTAGACAAGATGGCAGTTACTAGGAGTAGAAGGGTCACCTAATTTCTTCTAGGCTTGATCAAACAAATGGGGGTACTTTTCTTTCATCTCTTTTTCGGCTTCCCATGTGGCCTCCTCAACTTGTTGACTTCGCCACAATACTTTAACGGAGGCAACTTCCTTATTTATCAACTTACGGACTTGCCTATCAAGAATGGCAACTGGAACCTCTTCATATGACAGATCTTCATTAACCTCTATAGCTTCGACTGGCATGATGGTGGATGGATCTCCAATCACTTTCTTCAACATGGACACGTGGAATACCGGGTGCACTGATGACATCTCGGGAGGCAACTCTAGCCTATAAGCAACTTGACCAATCCTTTGAATGATCCGATATGGCCCGACATACCTAGGACTCAATTTCCCTTTCTTTCCGAATCGCATGACTCCCTTCATAGGAGATACCCTCAAGAACACCCAATCATCGACTTGAAACTCCAGAATCCCTTCGACGAACGTCTGCATAGGACTTTTGACGACTCTGTGCTGTTTTCATTCTCTCCTGAATAACCTTGACCTTTTCCATAGCTTCGTACACCATATCTGGCCCTAGCAATTCCGCTTCACCTACCTCAAACCACCCGATTGGCGACCTACACCTTCTCCCGTACAATGCCTCAAATGGGGCCATCTGAATGCTAGCATAATAGCTATTATTGTAAGCAAATTCTATCAGTGGCAAGTGTTCATCCCAATTACCTTTGAAATCTAAGACACAAGCCCGTAACATATCTTCAAGCGTCTGAATGGTCCACTCGGCCTGACCATCGGTCTGTGGATGGAAAGTTGTGCTGAGATTCACCCGAGTTCCCAAACCTTGCTGAAACTTCTTCCAAAAGTTAGCTGTGAACTGAGCCCCGCGATCTGAGATGATAGAAAGTGGAGTGCCATGAAGCCTTACTATCTCCTCGATGTACAATCTTGCATATTGCTCCGCAGTATCAGTGGACTTGACAGGCAGGGAAGTGAGCTGATTTGGTGAGTCGATCTACTATCACCCATATTGAATCGAACTTACGCTGAGTGCGAGGTAACCCCACCACGAAATCCATATTGATCATCTCCCATTTCCACCTTGGTATTTCTATAAGCTGAGTTAATCCGCCGGGTCGTTGATGCTCGGCCTTCACTTGTTGACAGTTCGGACATTTAGCTACAGAGCTTGCTACATCCCTTTTCATATTCCACCAATAAATCTCCTTAAGGTCATGATACATTTTCGTTGAACCAGGGTGCACAGAATACCTAGAAGTATGAGCCTCTGCCATCACTCTTTCCCGAAGCTCGTCCACATCCGGAACACATAGCCTATCTTGACACCGCAATACACCATCTTCGCTGCTGAGTACAAATGCTGAGGTCTTGTCATTCATAACTGCTTCCTTCACTCGAACCAATGCTGGATCCATGAACTGCTTTTCCTTGATTTCCGGAACCAATGATGATTCTGCTCCATTATGCACCAATACATTCCCCTCGTCTGACGCCAAAATACGAACCCCTAAACTGGCCAATTGGTAAACCTCCCGAGCCAGGAGGTCTCTGATCCACACCCAAATGAGCCAAACTACCCATGGATTTTTGACTAAGAGCGTCGGCTACCACATTTGCCTTCCCTGGATGGTACAATATGTTCATATCATAGTCTTGAAGCAATTCTAACCACCGCCGCTGTCTCGGATTCAGTTCCTTCTGCTTGAACAAATACTGAAGGCCCTTGTGGTCTGGAAACACATCTACATGAACTCCATAAAGATAATACCGCCATATTTTAAAGCAGACACAACTGTCGCGAGCTCCAAATCATGTGTCGGATAATTCTTCTCGTGATTCTTGAGTTATCTCAAAGTATACTCTATAACCTTTCCATGTTGCATCAACACACACCCCAAACCAACCTTGGAGGCATAACTATCACCTTAACACTTTACATCACTAGCAGAACATCTTTATTATATTCCTCTTACATAAGACCTTCCACGAATTAAGTTCTACTATAATTTCCTTGATATGGTTACGATTCCATGTGAACAATTTCTACTAACTCTTCACAATTCTTAACAAAAGGCATTACTGAATGAGTTTTCTCGTATGACCTCCTATCTGAAATGAATAGCACTGGCTAACTTGCACACGTACCCCGAATAACATTATCTTGCACGACATTGCATCAAATGTAAGGTAACATTGTGCTCTAACTTTTCTTAACCAACATCTTCTCCCCATATGTACATTATAGAGTTTAAGAAACTGCACTACTTCCCCCGTGAATGAAAATTCCTACCATCCCTCCTTACGGTTAAACACCTCTTAAAACATATATCAACAACCTTTATATGCATATGATTTAGGAAGGGTCACTAGCCCGAGAAGGGTATTCTCTGAAACTTTAAATCCTTCTCAATCCTTCAACAACAACTTTTGGTTTTACTCTTAAGTGTAAGACTTAGTCCACTTGATTCTATATCCAATGAGTAACTCGCCTCATTCCCCATGTTATAGTTATCAATAAAGTTCCCTGATATTATCGCTTACGAGTTATCATGCTAAACACGTCTAGTCCGTCACGAGTGCTCATCCTCTTTCAATCTATTCTGAACCTTCATTTCCATCCTGTTTTGTAGATAGTGCATAGTTAATAGCTTTATTGCCCCACATATTTGTCTGCCTCCCGTGAACTTGAAGAATCATTATGTCTTGTTTAATCATTTTACAATACCACAACTTCACCAACGATAATCTCGCTTCCCATTGTGTGTAGACACGAACTATCTCTAGACCCTTTAGTTGATATTCAGTGTCACCCAAGTCGGTTGCATTGCGGTTAATCCCTTATCATTTTTATTAACACTTGTGCCCTAAGTGAGTCCACCATTCTGATGCAAAAATTGTTTTAGATAACCATGACCATCTCAATTTAAAGGTTTTTCCCCCATTTCTTCTCACCTCATTCTTCCTAGTTAGTGAATAGCCACACACTCTTCCATATATTACGTGGTCCATTACCTTAGATATTTCATCCGGCTCACCTCTTAACTCTTATTGGGATATATGTAGCAAAGAGTGTTCGTCTGAACATCACTCAACACTTATCTATTTGTAAGACTCTTTAGAGGCTCTCTATCAAGCCCCAATTACCATCTTGGGTTGTTGTGGCAACACATTTATTTCTCCCACTCGTTCTGGCTTTCTTAGTATCCCGAAACTTTGTTTAAATCACAAATCTATGATTAGCCCATTCCAAGTACTCACAATATTTCACATTTGACATATGGTACTTCCTTGGGTTCCATTTCTCCTGTCCTTCTAACAAGTAAAAGTCTCTTTACAAACATACTCTTATTTTCTAGAATCGTTGACCCTATCATTCACATTACCATGCGTGAAGAATTTACATTCCTTAATCTCTTGGGATGCTAGTTGTCTATCATTAGCATATTCTTTCAAAGAGTCATGCTACCCATTATCTCTTTTCTAGACCACACCTGTCTTCACCAAAATATTCAAATATCATAGCTACATGGTCTCACTCTTGTTTCATTGTATTTAAGTAGCCTCACGATGGCCCTCCCTCTCCCACATGGGGCGAATGTCCTGGATCTTGACACAAGTCTTGAGTGTAGAAACTTTAGGAACATATGCCTCATATATCTATCCCTCTTATATATACTCGACTATTAGGAAAATTTAAGTCACCATAGTATTGATCTCATAAGTTCCCTATTCCTATTCAGCCACGTAGGTATGGGATTCCAAGTCCCCACGCATATCCTTTATGAGTGTAACGCAACCTCGTACATTTCTAGGTCCTTATAACGTTCGTAAGACAAGGGTCTTCTCACCTAGGGTCCAATTGAGTCTCATTTCATAACTTTTTAACTCATGTGAGAGACTTACACTCTCACCATTAATCTCTTAGTCTTTCTCCCATATATCACGTGCTTATATAACCAATATTCTTTCACACCTTGCGATCAATTATATACTTCTCGCACTAACCACGTGTGCTACTCAAGCTTACATATCAATTATCAAATCAATGCCTCTTCGTGCGGGTAATCACTTTTAATCCTTTCCTCAAATAAAGCATATTTGTAGTACTATGTACTTATACTATTTATATATTCATACTGTTTATTCAACAAGATACATGTGCAATCACCATAATACCCATGTCTTTTCCCATTGGTCATGACATATGACAACACTACATGAAACGGACGAAAGAGCATTTAAACTTACCTTGAATCTCAACGCACGTGTTATAAAACAATATTATAGTCAAGCTTTATCGCACGATTTGGAATGTTGAAGAAGGGTAATATTCCTAAATGTCCGTGTAGCCCCCTACTTATATGATGTGGTCGACAACACACCTATAAGAAGAGCACTACTAGACACGGCTCCGAGACATCCTAGGACACTTTACAAACCTTAGGCTCTGATACCAAGTTTGTCACGCCCCAAAACAAGGGACATGACCGGCGCCTGACCGAGTAGCCCCAGTCAAGCGGACATGAGTGCCTTTATATCCCACGCGTTACCCCTGTGTCGATTATTACTCATTAACCAAATATCTTACCAATAATGACTGATTTCACAATGCATAAACATAACCATGTGATTGATTTAGTAACAAGTTCACAATTTTCATTTACAACGCCCGACATACATATACATAGGCCATAACCCCACAATTTACATGTCTACGGAGCCTCTAGGATACCAAAAGGGGAGTACAATACTTGCCGGTAACAAGGCTCCGGCTATACCTTACAAAACCAAAATGAAATCTAAACCGAAGTGGCATGAACCACACACAAGGCCCCGAGGAAGAAAGGGGCTCACCAAAAACGGGCAGTGGAGGATGAAGGATACTACTGCCGATGTGCTGAAGTGCCTGCTACAGATCCACCTACAATCATAACACGAATGTAGCGTCCCCGGCAAAAGGGACGTCAGTACACTTGAATTGTACTGGTATGTATGGACAAACTTTGTCCCAAGTAAACTCAAGCCATTAAATTACATTAAAACAAATCAAGCCAACCAACCATGTTTTCCACCTTTTACTCATTTCAGATAAGCCTCAACATAAGCACATTCAAGGTCAACAAATAAAACAACAACCAATCAACAACATAAATTGCAAGTAGTCAAACATAGGGGCAATCAGTGCCCCCCAGGTTGCAAACTCTCCTGTTGTCTCCTTTTCACAATTTCACATTAATGATTTTGTATCAATTTTCAATAGCGATTTTGATCGCTTTCCACCCTTATTGCCCCTGACCACCCTTATTACCTCGGCCACCCTTATCACCCCAACCCACACCTTATTTCCCCACGTTGCTGCGCGCAACACGACCCCGCCTTACAGTTGAAAACACAACAATTTCAAACAGCAGATAAGGTACTACACACAATTTCAACAAGTTCAAATAAGCAACTTACACATTGGTTCATGTTCTCAATTACTTCTCAAGCCAATATCAAAACCAAGTTACAAGTATTCCAAAATCGAGAATGCCCACATAATCATGTTCAACAATTTACCACAATTAAGGTGTTTCAAATTCCTTCCACAATAAGCCAAATATGCCATCACAATGGTTGTTCCCAATTCTTTACCAATCTCGATTACCTTTTTATCTTTCAATTCATATTTCATATCACACCACACGTAGTTCAACATTAATCGAATGCTCAACAAGGGAATCAAAGAATTACGTACAATTTCTCAATTTGACACATGCCAAAATAATTCGCACACATTTGGGCGATTTTACAAGAATCAAAATTAGCCATACATACCTCGATTGAGCTTTCCTTAAGTTACTACAACACTCCAAAAACTCTAGCAATTCCAATCTACTATGAGACATAACAAAATTAAACACATATTAGAAAGATATTCATGAAACTAGCTCATTTGAGCATTTTATCAAATACTAGTTGTGCATCTTGATTTCAAATCCCCTTTTCAAGAATTACTTCATTCCCTAACCCTATCTTTACTTATTTATGTTCATCAATCTTCCCACAACTCTATTTGCACAAGAATGCATACATAACACTACCATACCAAGAATCATACCTCAATAACACATCTCACAACCTCTACAATACTAACATAACCTAGGTTAGGAACCCATGGCTCCCAATCACCCTCCCATGAGTTCTAATGTATGTATCTTACATAAATGATCACCATAGAGTAGTTGGAGATGATAGACATACCTCTTGTAGTAAGAATTTTAAGAATCTCCACTTGAGGTGTTCTTGAAGAATTCAAGAATTAGAAGGAAAATCTAAGGATTTTGAAGATTAATCCTTGTTAGTATAAGTGTTTAAGGGGTAGAAATTACTCAAAGAACTATAAAATCTTACCTTAGATCATAGGGATGAAGTTTGGGATGAAACCCTCTTGAGAGAGCAAGTCATAACCCCAAAAATGAGTTTGGAACACTCTAGGCCGGTCTTTGGGGTATTAAAACTATCCAGGTGCGCGAAGTGTTGCCCAGGTGCGCGAAGTGTGCAAGCTTCGCGCATGACTTCGCGCATTTTCCTGAGCATTCTGCCTAAGGTGCGCGAAGTGTGCGCGAAGTCCACTTCGCGCAGGACTTCGCGCATCTAACACCTGACGAGTAAAATGATCATAACTTTCTGTATACACCTCCGAATGACGAACGGTTTGTTGCGTTGGAAACTAGACTCAAAGGGCTTTAATTTGATAGGTTGATCCTCACACAACTCCTTATATAACCGGAGATATGATCATTCAAAGTGAGGTCTTGTGCGCACTCTTTTACAGATTTCGTCTAATATGCAATTTTCCATCTTGGATTAGGCTTAGGCCTCTCCTTAGACCCCAAATCACTTATAATAAGACTTATACCCTTATTAAACTATCTAATTAATATCCATAATATTATGAATCCTTATTTGCACAAGAGATAAAACAATGTAGCCTACATTAGCACGACGAAATCTTAAATAACTCGAAAAAACT